>CM019693.1:56082995-56217472 GCA_009760885.1 Achatina immaculata
GTCATCTTCCTAATACTACAGAGTCTGTTACTTTCTTTTTCTTGCTTCTTGCATATAACTAGCGGTCACAGTCCAACGTTCATGAGAAGACGGGTCATAATCCTCCTATTTTGCTGCAAATCTATATTTTTAATAGGCTCCATCACAAAATGAAAGAGTCCATCCCTATGTTGTCGAACGGACTGTAAGGCCCCATAGAATTTTTATGAGTTGTATATGAAAATGATGCAAGGTAAAGACACTTCGACCATGATGTTTGGAGTCGTCTGCTTTCACACAATATAATAAATGATAGTAAAGATCTCTGGCCATCTTCCACTTCATCTTGGTAGTCTCTGGTAGATCGGGAATTACAATATTTGTAAAAACATTAGCTAAAAATAATCAATGTGTAGATCAATCTACAAATATTGATAACAATGTAAAATACCTATTCTTGTTGTAGTCTCTTGGTGACAGTAAAATGTTAGTCTATACAGCTGATGCAGTGATAATTTTGAAATAGAGATATCGCGTCGAATCGAAAGTGAGAATTATAATGACTTGTTCGAAGACCCAATGAAGACTCAAGAAAGCACCCTTTTCACAGCTGCACCACCAAAATGGATACCATTGAAGGGTGCATCACTTCAATTACGTTAACGTATAATATTGATTTATTTTTACGAGTACCAGAAAGAATTGGGATAGTTCATAGGCCAGCATCTGGTTTAGAGAGACGAAAAAAGTATAGTGCAGTTAAAAATAGGAACTGTTCCTAGCATTTATCCCTGATGTTGTTTCAAGTTGTATTCCTTTTCTTTGTATAAAACTGCATCACATATTCTTCCTAACTCTGTTCCAATGAGTTTTAAAGTAATTATATTATTTATTTTAGTTATAGCTGGTCTTTTCGTCTTACAAATTGGTTTTGAAGAGATATGCACTAAATATTTATGGAGCTTATCTTTTGTTAAATGTTTCTCTCTTGAATGATTCTACCATTATTTAACAGATTACAGTAACATGAAGCCATGTTTACTTTGCAAAGTCTGCTCTCTCTCTCTTTGTGCTTGCGTCTTTTGTCTGCTTTTCTGACCCTCGTTTACTCCACAAACAACTCAGCATCAATACGAAAACTATATCTATCTATCTATCTCTATCTATCTATCTATCTATCTATCTATCTATCTATCTATCTATCTATCTATCTATCTATCTATCTATCTATCTATCTATCTATCTATGGTGGGGGTGTGTGTGTGTGAGAGAGAGAGATGTTTCCAGCAACTTCCAATCCCCATTACTCAGAGACACATCTTTCATAGACTCCCCGTGATTATCTTTGTGTGTCAGTTTTGTTATAAGTCCAGGCTTTCTCTGTTTCCCTCCTCCTCTTTCTCCATATCTCTTCTCAAAAAGGCAAAGTAATATATGCTTGCTGATATGGTTATCATTTAAAGGCTTCAGGTAGAGAGGAAAGGGTTTGAGTGAGTGAGTGAGTGAGTGAGTGAGTGAGTGAGTGAGTGAGTGAGTGGGTGAGTGAGTGAGTGAGTGAATGAATAAGTGATTGAATGAATGAGCGAGTGAAAGAGCGAGTGAGTGAATGACTCAGTGAATGAGTGAGTGAATGAGTGAGTGAATGAGTGAATGAGTGAGTGAGTGAGTGAGTGAGTGAGTGAGTGAATGAATGAGTGAGTGAATGAGTGAGTGAGTGATTGAGTGAATGAATGAGTGAATGAATGAGTGAGTGAGTGAGTGAGTGAATGAATGAGTGAGTGAGTGAATGAGCGAGTAAGTGAATGAATGAGTGAGTGAGTGAATGAGCGAGTGAGTGAATGAATGAATGAGTGAGTGAATGAGTGAGTGAGTGAATGAATGAGTGAGTGAATGAATGAGTGAGTGATTGAGTGATTGAATGAATGAGTGAGTGAATGAGTGAGTGAGTGAATGAGTGAGTGAATATGTGAGTGAATGAGTTAGTGAATGAATGAGTGAGTGAGTGAGTGAATGAATGAGTGAGTGAGTGAGTGAGCGAGTAAGTGAGTGAATGAGTGAGTGAGTGAATGAGTGAGTGAATATGTGAGTGAATGAGTGAGTGAATGAATGAGTGAGTGAGTGAGTGAGTGAATGAGCGAGTAAGTGACTGAATGAGTGAATGAATGAATGAGTGAGTGAATGAGTTAGTGAGTGAGTGAGTGAGTGAATGGGTGAGTGAGTGAATGGATGAGTGAGTGAATGAATGAGTGAGTGAGTGAGTGAATGGATGAGTGAGTGAGTGAATGAGTGAATGAATGAGTGAGTGAGTGAGTGAGTGAGTGAGTGAGTGAGTGAGTGAGTGAGTGAGGAGTGAGCGAGTGAGTGAGTGAGTGAGTGAGTGAGTGACTGAGTGAGTGACTGAGTGAGTGAGTAAGTGATTGAATGAGTGAGTGAGTGAGTGAGAGAGTGAGTGAGTGAGTGAATGAGTGAGGGAATGAGTGAGTGAGTGAGTGAGTGAGTGAAAGGAGATAGGGAGTGAGAGGGAGAGCCTATAAACGGGATGTAGTAATTGACGACTCTTCAGATATTCCTCTATGTGGTTGATAGAACCTTGACACTAGACGAGACAGAGCTATAGTGTCTTGTCTATTTAGAAAATGAAGCCTGGGTTCATTCGTTACAGGAGTTTGTTGAATAAAAGAAATCATTATTTGAACACTTGAACTTCTATAATTATCAGAACACGCGAATTTCTCTAATTATTAGAACTGTTGAACGTCTCTAATTATTAGAACACTTGAACGTCTCTAGTAATTGAAACACTTGAACTTCTCTAATTATTAGAACACTTGAACTTCTCTAATTATTAGGACTCTTGAACGTCTCTAATTATTAGAACACTTGAACTTCTCTAGTAATTAAAACAATTGAACTTCTTTAATTATTAGAACACTTCAACTTCTCTAATTATTAGAACACTTGAACTTCTCTAATTATTAGAACACTTGAACGTCTCTAGTAATTAAAACAATTGAACTTCTTTAATTATTAGAACACTTCAACTTCTCTAATTATTAGAACACTTGAAATTCTCTAATTATTAGGACTCTTGAACGTGTCTAATTATTAGAAGACGTGCACTTCTCTAATTATTAAAACTAGTGAACTTCTCTAATTATTATAACTCTTAAACTTATCTAATTATTAGAACTCTTGAACTTCTCTAATTATTAGAACTCTTGAGCTTCTCTAATTATTAGAACACTTGAACTTCTCTATTTATTATAACTCTTAAACATGTCTAACTATTAGAACTCTTGACTTTCTCTAATTATTACAATACTTGAATTTCTCTAATTATTAAAGCACTTGAACTTCTCAAGAACCTTTTTCCTCAGCAGGTCTAGCAAGTTACCTTCTCTTAGATAAGATGGTGTCTATAGTCAACCAGCCTTTTTCTCAGAGAACATTATAAGCACTGAGGTTGATAGCCTTATTTTTTATTCGTTTCTTTCTCAAATCTAGAAGTGGATGTGGACATTGTGATCAGTGTCTAATGAATCTTGACCTATTAAGATCCTACACGTCCAAATGCAGCGCTGACCAGAGACAGGTGGTCATAATAGTGAGGGCAGTGACAGAAGGTCATAACAGCCTGACATGATACAGGTGGTCATAACAGCCTGATCAGTGACTGGTTGCCATAATTGCCTGATCAGTGACAAATAGTCATAACGGTCTGAACAGAGAGAGGTGGTCATAATACCAAGCCAGAGAGGTGGGCTTCGATGTGGCGAATCTGGTGAACTTCTCTAATTATTAGACCTCTTGAACTTCTATAATTATTAGAACACTTGAACTTCTCTAATTATTAGAACTCTTCAATTTCTGTAATTATTAGAAGACTTGAACTTCTCTAATTGTTAGAACACTTGAACTTCTCTAATTATTAGAACTCTTGAATTTCTGTAATTATTAGAAGACTTGAACTTCTCTAATTATTAGAACACTTGAACTTCTCTAATTATTAGAAAACTTGAACTTCTCTAATTATTGGAACACTGGAACTTCTTAAGAACTTTTTTCCTCAGTAGATCCTGTCAAAGTCTAAACCAATAAGATCAGCAAGACTTTGAGTTACCTTCTCTTAGATAAGATGGTATCTATAGCAATCAGCCTTGTCCTCTGAGAACATTATAAACAATGAGGTTGGCAGAATTATTTATTTTTATTCGTTTCTTTCTCAAGTCCAAAGGTGTATGTGGACATACCAGCCTTACCAGTGACAGGTGGTAATACCAGCCTTACCAGTGACAGGTGGTCATACCAGCCTTACCAGTGATAGGTGGTCATACCAGCCTTACCAGTGACAGGTGGACATAACAGCCTTACTAGTGACAGGTGGTCATACCAGCCAAGCCGGTGAGGTGGGCTTCGAGTATGTGATATTCTCATTTGCTGTGGTGTCACTGGCATTGGCTGGAGCAAGTATGTGATATTCTTCTTTGCTGTGATATCACTCGACGGAGCAAGTATGTGATATTCTTGTTTGCTGTGATGCCGAAAACTTACTGAACCTGGAGCTGAATGTCCACTTGCAGCAATGGCCAATGTCAGGTGGTCACAACAACCTGGGCAGCGAGTTGGGCTTGGACATGGCGTCGGAAGTGGTGGAGGTGAGTGTAAGAACCAAACATTGAGGAGAATTTTCAATTCTTTAGTGTACACAAAAGAAAAGTTCTTGACATGCATCCGCCAACGTTATCATCTCTGAAGAATAGATCAACAATCTCTACACTTTTGGTTTTTTTTTCTATTTTAAAACTATGATAAATATAGAGTTGAATTAAACTAAAGGCAGACTTGAATTAAACTAAATAAAAACTTGAATTAAACAAAAGGCAGACTTGAATTAAACTAAATAAAAACTTGAATTAAACAAAAGGCAGACTTGAATTAAACTTACAACTTATGACAGAAGTTGAGAAATTTACGTCTCACCGTATTCGAACAGAAAGACAGAGGATGAGGGAGAGAGAACGAACCCACTAACGAACATACTGTACTTTAAAACGGTTAAGAATTTGGCACGAGAGAGAGAGAGAGAGAGAGAGAGAGAGAGAGAATGAATGAATGTATGAATGAATAATCTTTATTTTTAAAGGGTAAAGAATTGGGCATGCAGACCCGTCTTACATTCTGCCCTTCTTCACTCCATCTTTCATTCTTCCCACACACTCGATTTAGTACAAATATACAAATTAAATTAGGAAAAAAAAACATATCAAAAGAGTGTAAATTCAGCTATTACATTCAAAGTAAAAGAGAAGAAGTAATTAACCTAATAAAATAGCTTTCACGCACACATACACACAGACATATACATAAACAAAAATGCATTGTAAATACAGATCTTCTAACATTTGTTTTGTAACAAACATTAAAATAATTTCTAACAATATCCAACAAGTTACTTTTCGAATTATATCATTTTAGTACTTGATGGTTGGCGAATCATGTGTTGAGAGAGTGCTAGTTATTCTATGGAGGCATATAATTACAAGCAAGTAAATAACGAAGCAGGTTTGAGTTAAAGGATGAAGTATTATCAATGGATTTTAAATGGTAGGGGAGGGTGTTCCAGAGCTGTACTGCAGAGTATGCAAGGCTTTTCTTGTACAGATCAATACTGGGATTAGGAAGAAAACAGTTTTTTAAACGCTGGCTATATTTAGTGTTATACATAAACATTGTGCGACAGAATTCTGAGAGAGAGAGAGAGAGAGAGAGAGAGAGAGAGAGAGAGAAAGTAATAAGAGGTAACGATGGATGAATAGACAGGGAAATATATAAGTGATAGTTAGACAAGCAGGCAGAGAGGTTGCTAGACAGCTAGCTGGGTGAAAAGAAAGATAGGGCTATAAATTATTAGGTAGGTAGTGAGATCGGTAGGCAGACAAGAAGACTAGCAAATATTTAGGTAGGTAGTTGGATAGATAGATAGATAGATAGATAGATAGATAGATAGATAGATAGATAGATAGATAGATAGATAGATAGATAGATAGATAGGCATATAAGTAGTTATGTAGATAGGTAAGTAGGTAGGTAGGTAGGTAGGTAGGTAGGTAGGTAGGTAGGTAAGTAGGTAGGTAGGTAGGTAGGTAGGTAGGTAAGTAGGTAGGTAGGTAGGTAGGTAAGTAGGTAGGTAGGTAGGTATGTAGGTAGGTAGGTAGGTAAGTAGGTAGGTAGGTAGGTAGGTAGGTAGTTAGGTAGGTAGGTAGGTAGGTAGTTAGGTAGGTAGGTAGGTAGGTAGGTAGGTAGGTAGGTAGGTAGGTAGGTAGGTAGGTAGGTAGGTAGGTAGGTAGCTAGGTATTTAGGTAGGTAGGTAGGTAGGTAGGTAGGTAGTTAGGTAGGTAACCTTCTACTTGTATTTTTACATTTTGATTAATGGGAAGTTTCATTATTTTTGTTTTGTCCTTTTTAATTTCAAGTCCTGTTTTGCTAGCCATTGATGACAGATTATCTGTTTTTTCTTGCATGGAATCCACATTGTTACTGATAAGAGTTATGTCATAAGCAAAATCAAAATCTTTTAGTTGGGTCCCATGTATCCAATCAATACCTGTGTTAGCTGTGCAGCATTTCTTTCATTATGACGTCTAGTGCAATTCCAAAAAGCAATGGAGACAGTATACATCCTTGTTTCTCGTCTGTTTCAATCTGGAACCATTCACTCATCCCTTCTTCTGTTTTTACTGCACAAACATATCCATTGTAGAAGTCCTTAATGATATTAACAATGAATCTCTGTGTATGCTATCAAATGCCTTTTTAAAATCTATGAAGTTCAGTATTAATGGTTTCTGCTTTTCAATATGTTCTTCAAGTATTACTCTTAGAGTAAAGATCTGGTCGAGACAGTTTCTCCCTTTTCGAAATCCTGCCTGTTCTTCTCTCATTGCAGTATCCATTATATATTTAAGTCTATTCAAAATAAACTTGCAAAATACTTTTGACACAGCTAATAATAAGGTTACTCGTCTCCAATTGTTACAGTCACTAAGATTGCCATTTTCTTTTTGTTGATATTTTAACAATGATTCCTTTTTTCCATCTAGAAGGGACCTTTCCAAATCTTATTAAACATTTTCTGTAGTTCTCATGTTATCACTTTTGATAGCTTTTAACATTTCTGGTGTTATTTCATCTTCACCTACAGCTTTTGTTGTTAGCCATTAAATTCACTGCAATTAAATTCACTAAATTCATTAAATTCACAGCCATTAAATTCACTAATTTCGTTAAGTGTGACTTCATCTAAGTTGACATTTAGCTGTGGGACTGGTAAATCGGTTTCAAGATATATTAATTCATTTGGGTGTGGTGGATTACGTATGTATTGGAAGTGTTCAGCCCATCTTTGTTTTTGGTCTTTACTTAATATTAATAGGGTTCCAGTTTTTCTAAAGATTGGCCTTTCTTTAGAAGTAATAGTACCTTTCAGCCTCTTTTGTATGTTATATAAAGTTTTGCTGTCTCCTAATTTTACTGATTTCTCTGCCTCTTTTGCCATAGTGTTTATGTATTCTCTTTTATCCCATCTAGTTGAACTTTTTACTTTACTGTCTATTTCTTTGTATGTTGCTTTCGCCAGATCTTTTCCAAGATCTGTTTTTACATTCAGCAAGTCTAATTTGGCTGCTAGTCTTCAATGTGTTTTCTGATATCTATGTTTTTCTATTTAATTTTTACAGTGCAGCACTTGCTTTTGCTACTGTGGTTATTGCTGTGCTGTAAGAATTCCATAATTCATCTAAACCTATCTCTTCTACTTCACTGCGTTTTGTGGAGTGATTGGCAAGTTACTGATTGAAATTGCTTTTAGTATTCTCTTCTTGTAGGCTGTGGCTGTTTATCTTTCTGTGTATTGATTCCTTATGCTGGCTTTCCAGTTTTAGTTTTATTTTCCCTATACACAGGTTGTGATCACTGTTAACATCTGCACCCCTATATGTCCTTACATCTGTTAGAAATGTTCTCTATTGCTTTCTAATATAAAAATGATCTATCTGGTTTCTAGATGAATCATCTTGAGATATCCACTTTGTTTTATGTATCTCTTTGTGTTGAAATATTATAACTCCAATGACCATGCCCTCTGTTAGACATATTTCAATTAATCTTTCTCCGTTCCGATTTACCGTGCTAATTCCTTCTTTCCCCACTACTTTTTCCACGTCGGTGTTATCTTAGCAATTAGATATCGTGTTTAGGGACTTTGTTAGTGATTTCTTGTAATTGCTGATAGAAATCGTCTTTTACCTCATTATTGAAAATGAATATCCAGTTAGAAGATGACATGAACTTTTCTCAGAATCAAATATACCCACATCAAGTAATCGTCCAGGTGGCTTCTGAACTGAGTATTGTAATCGATTATTGGCCAGACCAACAAATGTGCCATTTATATCTTGAATGCAATGTTTTAATTAGAAAAAGTAGTAACAGCTTTATTACTTAACGAGCACACAGTTGTGACCTTTCTGTGTGAGACTTAATCAAACAAAAACACAGCTCATCGTATTCGAACAGAAAGACACAGAGAAGTAATTATTCGTGTGATACCTTTAATGAGATCTATCGCAATGTTTTCTTTATTTTATAAGCAAAGACATAAAATGACGAGTGTAATAATGTGTTTGAAAATATTTACCAGATAAAATTAAAAAGAACGCAGATTTGACTCTAAATACTACTAATACATGAATGTAGGACAATTTAATTCGTCAGAAAGAATGTCAGGTTAGTTGAGTATCGACCTGTTCAGATTTAATCCCGTCCAGTTTTTCCTTAAAAAACTTACTCAATGAAAAAACATTCTTCGTTGCTGGGACGTGTTCAAGTTTTGTCAAAGAAGACTCCCTTCGCGATAGCCTGTGCTGTGTTAGTTACAAGCTAAAGAAAACAATATATTGTTCTTGGTTCATACTTTTAAATCACGTCTTCACAAACAAACAAACAAAATATTCCATATAAAATTATTATCACAGAATAATTAAAGAAAAAATGACTCAATGAAATGAAACCAACAAAATGAAGTAAACTTACATAAAAATTATATACACGAAGTGGGGGCCATGTCGTGGCGTGACAGCTTATCTACCCTGACCACCCCCAGAGCTATACCAGCGGCAGATTTACTCCTGGCAGGTCCAACCAAGCTGGGAAGGTCTGCAGGGGTAGGGGTCAGACGAAACTTGTACCTCGGTCCTCCAGGGTGGGGGTTGGGGCATGAGGTCAACAACCCCATCTCCGTAAAAATGATTAGTGGCATAAACCAGATAAAGAAGCTTCGAGATTTGGACGGATAAAAATGGATTACGACCTTGTAACGTCACAAATATTATGAGATTTGGAACATGGAATATAAGACGTTTATACAGACAAGGGACAGGTAAAGAATTAGCAGATGAACTAAGTAGGTATGACATGGATGTTACAGCATTACAGGAAATCAGATGGTTTGGAGAAGATATACCAGTCATAGGAGAAATGGTACTAGTATACGGAGGTAGTACCAGTGGAAGATATGAACTTGGGACAGGTTTTGCTGTCAAGTAAAAGAATGAGACTTAGTGATGGATCATCATCATCATCAGGTGCCGTGCCGACTGGCGTTGGCTATTATGCTTCTCCAGAGTGCACGATCCTTCATGCAGGCCATCAGTTCAGTTGGTGATCTCCTCTCACAGCATCCCGTCAGACTGTCCAGTATCATTTCTCTTGGTCTTCCTCTTGATCTTCTTCCTTCTATTTTTCCTGTTGTTATAATATTCTCAGTGCCCCCTCTTATCATTGCATGTTCTATGAAAGTACATTGTCTCTCTCTTATCTTTTTAACAAGATTTTTTGTCTCTCCAGCTCTTCTCAGACATTCTTCATTAGTTATTTTTGCTGTCCAGGGGATTTGCAGCATTCTTCTAATAACCCACATTTCTGCTGCTTCCAATGATTTTTGTGTAGACCTGCCTATTGTCTAATTCACTTCCATATAACAAGATAGGTTCAGTATAACATTTTAGGACTCGTTTTCTAACATTCATTGACAATGATGTGTTGCATAATATGTTTTTCATTCTCTGAAGTGCAGTCTTTGCTTGGCCTATTCTGTTCCCCCAGTCCATAGTCGCCAACAATGTCTGAAGTTCTTCCTTTACTAACTTTGGCATTAAAATCTCCCATCACTATATAACTTTATGTGACTTTGTGTGTTTTAGGGCTGTCTCTATGTCATTATAAAATAGCTGTACATCTTATTCAGAACGTTCAGATGTTGGAGCGTACACTTGTATAATATTTATGTTTATTGGTTGTCCTTTCAGTTGGGCTAGCAGGACTCGGTCCGAGATATTCAAATATCCTACAATTGTCCTTGCTGTTTGTTCGTCAAATATTATTCCTACTTCTCATTCATGTTTCTCACTTCCTGAATATATTATTGTATATTTATCACAGTTTATCCTCCCTGCACCTGTCCATCTAACTACACTCTCCTAATATGTTGATCTTCATCATTTCCATTTCCCTCTTTACATTTTCTAATTTTCCAGCCTGGAATAAAGTTCTAACATTCCATGTTGCTATTTTGAACTTGTTAGTTTTGCCACCAGTAGCTTGATGACGATATGACCTCACCTGTGGTTAGTGAGCTGCCCTACTGGACGAGTCTGTACCAGAGGAACATCCATTAACGTAATTCATGACAAATCTATTACTCTGAATAAGCATAATTGTTCTTGGGAGCTACAACAGTGGTTTCCGTTGCCTTCTGCCGATTTGTGTACGGACTCTCCGCTAGCCTTTGGACTCTCTGTGCTACCCGCAAGGCAGCGGGAGCGAGAGGTTTTGAGGCGCCTCTTACTCGCCTGGTATACCCTTCACTGAGCACCTGAGGCACTTTAGTAGAGCCACCTACTACCCCAACTCCCTCTCTGAGTCTATGGTTACAACACGTTAGAGAGAGTAATAGAGAAGACCCAGGAACATGATATACTGATAATACTAGGAGATTTCAACGCAAAGATAGGAAAGGAAGAATCGCAAAGACACATCACAGGAAAATAAAGTCTGCATGAAACATCTAATGATAATGGATGGAGAATAATAAATATGGCAGAAGCTTATGGAATGAGAATAAGTAGCACACGTTTTCAAAATAAAAACATCCGTAAACAAACATGAAATTCCCCATATAATCTAACATGGAAACAGATAGACCAAGTTTTAACTGATACCGCACACACAATGTAAAGAAACTAAATAAGTTATTCGTCAACAAAAGCGACATGTATGAAAAACGTGGTACGCCAGATGCAGTCATGTCATCAGAATAAGAAAAGTAGGGAATTATATAAAGAATTGCGAACAGTAAAGCAAGGGTATAAACAACCTCTGCAGAGCTTGAAGGATAGTAATGGAAACATGGTAAATAATGAAGAGAAAATCTATATCATATGGAAAGAATATTTTGAAAAAATACTAAACTGTGAAAAGCCTATAAGCACATTACCATGCGAAGAAATACAGACGTGTGAACCTGAAATAGAGGAACCAGACTTAGAAGAAGTCATCTACAGTATCATGTTTCTACGAAACAACAAAGCAACTGGTTCATATGGAATTGCTGCAGAAATGATTAAGGAAAGAGGTATAATTCTACATTAACAGATATGTGCACTAATACAACCAATATAGAGAGAAGAAACTCTCCCTAGTGAATTTAGAGAATCATTACTGATCCTAGTATTCAAAAACTTGTGATAAGAGGAAGTGTGAAAACTAAAGATGAATATTATTACTACATACAAGCTACAAAACATTATCTGTTACACTTTTAAATAGATTAAAACCATATAGCGAGAACATAATGGGAGACTATCAAGCATGTTTTAGGAAGAATAGAACAACCACAGACCAAATATTTTATTACGTCAAAGAATAGAAAAGTACTGGGAATATGAAAAAGAAGTACATAATATATTCATTGCATTCAAGAAAACCTATGACAGCAAAGATAAGAGTAGCTTATGGAACATTGTGAAAGAATTTGAGATACCTATTTGGAATGATGGCAAGTTTTATAAAAACCACCAGAACAAGTTTTCTCCTCATGCAGTAATTCAGTCATGTATGAACTGCAGAAAGCAAATGTGCCCAATATATTTGGTCATAATTATTTATAGATATCTGACCTTGAAGCAGGATGAATAAGAGAAATGTAAGCTGCGATTTCTGGCACATTATTTCTCACCTCTTCAGTTTAAAGAGCAAAATATACAAATGTCTTCCACATTAGAACTGTAGAAGGCAGGCTATTTGTGTTCATTTCAGACTTTCACTTTGTTCATGATTTCTTGTTTTTTCTCGTAACTTCAAATGTTTCCCCTAAGCAGAAAAGTGCTTTTTAATGTCCTTGTTGTTTACTTTTCCACATAATTTCAGTTTTTAATTTTAACATCTCAGCAGACTTTCATAACAATTTATAAACAGTCTTTTCACAAATCTTCATCCTTTGACATTTCTCGTGTAATAACACATTCTTACTCTGGAGATAGCATTGTCTGCTGCAGCAGAATTTCAGTTTTTCTGAAGTGAAGTAACCGGTAGTCTCGATGTCAGGGCTACTCAAATCACGGCACGTCTGCTCTAGAGGCCTGCCACGTCCTATATACACCCATACTGGGGCAGATTGCCTAAACCGGCTTAACCAAGGATTTAAACTAAGACACTGGTTGCGAGATTTTCGGCTGCCGCGCGTGGGGTGAAACTCCTCCCGGCCAATGAAGTAAATGCGGAAATGCGATTAAGGTTGCCTCTGTGGAAAAGATGAAAGAAAGAATTAAACGAAGTAACCAGCAGTCTCGAGGTCACGGCTACTCAAATCACAGCACGTCTGCTCTAGAGGCCTGCCATGTCCTATATACACCCACACCGGGGCAGATTGCATAAACCGGCTTAACAAAGGGTTTAAAAGAAGACACTGCTGGCGAGATTCTTCAGCTACCGCTCGTGGGGTGAAACTCCTCCCGATCAATGAAGTAAATGCGGAAATGCGATTAGGGTTGTCGTAAGGAGGCGCTGTGGAAAATGTGATGGAAAGGATAAAGTGAAGTCTAATCAGTATGTCCAGTAGTCTCGTGGTGAGAGCAACTCATACCACGGCACTTCTGCTCGAGAGGCCAGCCACATCCTATATACACATATACTGGTGAAATATGCCTAAATTGTCTTAACCAGGAGGTGAAACTTGACTACTCATGTCATGGTAACTTCGCTCTAGAAGTCGGTCACGTCCTAAATACGCCCATACTGGAATAATACGCCTAAACCGGCTTAACCCAGGTGTGAAACTTACTAGTGGCAAGGATTCGTCCTCCTGGACAAAATCTCCGTCCTGGTCACAACTAGGAAGGGTAGCGGCCACGACCACAAAATGCTTAAGTCGGATACACTGGACCAGGGCAGCCTAGATAGACAACCACCTCTCACTCGACGGGGATATATCGATATTCTAATCACGCTGAGGTTTTCCAGTCAGAAAGTCCAACGCTGGAGTGGATGGGCAACCGCCTCTTACCAGGCGGGTATACGCTAATATCCAAATCATGTCGAGGTTTTCAGGTGATGAAGTCCAACTGTCACGTAATCTCGCTTCTGTGATCCACCGAGAATACAGGCCCAAGCCCCGCGATACTTTGAACCTCTTGTGGTCCTCTCGGGGATCTCTTATGGTCCTCTCTGGGACCACAGAACATCTTGTGGTCCTATCAAGAACCACAGGAGTAAATTCAGCAAGATCACAGGGCGATCTTGGTGGTAGAAGCGAATGAAGATGAAGAAGAAGAGATGCCTAATAAATTAATCAGTCTGACCAGAATATGTACGGAGGAGGATACACAAAATATAGTAATATATAAAGGAAGAAAGTCAGAACCCTTCTCTATAAGAACTGGTTTAAATCAAGGTAATACATTATCTCCATTACTATTCAACCTAGTACTAGAAAAGGTAATCAGAAAAGCGAAAGAAGAAAGCAATACAGAAGAACAAGTTAAATTACAAAAATACGCTGATGACATCGACCTAGTGGGGGAAACTATGCAAGAAGTCATCAATACCTGCATACACCTGAGAGATGTATCACTAAAAGTGGGATTGACCATTAACCAAGATAAGACAGAGTATATGATGATATCAAGAGACCAGAGGCAGAATGATCCAGATTATATCAATGTTGGCGATATGATTATTAGGAAAGCAGAAACATACAAATATCTAGGCACAACCTCAACTGAACCAACATAGTAAGCGAGGAAATTAAAATCAGAGTACAGATAGGGAATAAAATATACTTTGCCTTGCAACACCTGTTAAATCCACAATCTTGTCCCAAACCACCAAAATAAAAATCTACAAAACTATAATAAGACCACTCCTCATGTATGGATCAGAAACTTGGAGTACAACAAAGAAAGATGAACAACAATTGCAGATCTTTGAGAACAAGATCCTAAGAAGAATCTTCAGACTCATAAAGGATAACAACAGTGGATAATGGAGAACTGGTAAGAACACTGAACTGAACAGATTATTTAAAACCTAACGAATTTTAAATGTCTTGAAACTGAACAGACTACGCTGACTGGTACATGTAGAAAGAATGGAAGAGAACAGACAAACGAAAATGATGTATGCACAAGAGATTAGGGAAACAACACCAAGGGGTAGACCAAGACAGAGATGGAAAGACAACATAGAAGAGGATATAAAAGAAATTGATTTCACGAACTGGAGAGAGAAGATTAGGAATAGAAAGGAATGGAGGCGAACTTTATCTGCAGCAGTAAGCCTTAACGGCTGGAAAGTTGAAGAAAATATATATATATATATAAATGAACGTGTGTATGTATGTATGTATGTATAGGTATGTATGCATGTATGTATGTATATATGTATGTATGTACGTACATATGTATGTATGTATATATGGGTATGTATGTATGTATGTATGTATATATGTATGTATGTACGTACGTATGTATGTATGTATATATGGGTATGTATGCATGTATGTATGTATATATGCATGTATGTACGTACGTATGTATGCATATGTATGTATGCATGTATGTATGAATATATGTACGTATGTACGTACGTATGTATGTATGTATAGGTATGTATACATGTATGTAAGTATATATGTATGTATGTAGGTACGTATGTGTGTATGTATGTATATATGTATGTGTGTATGTATGTATATATGTATGTGTGTATGTATGTATATATGTATGTGTGTATGTATGTATATATGTATGTGTGTATGTATGTATGTTAGAGCATAACGTTGGAATGCCTATAGCAATTTCAACCAAACTTGGCGCACACATGACTTACAATCTGGACAGTGCGCCGAGGGGGGGTTAGATCACCCATAGGATACCCCTATGATCCCTAGTAGTCGGGATGACACGTAAAAATAATCGACAATGAACGATATTAGAGTGGAATCCATAGTTTTCAGGGTCGCTGAGATGAATGGTGACACTCCCGGTGCCGTTTAAGTCCAAGCTCAGCCCCCAAGGGCACAGGGGTCCTAAGGGTGAGGGTGGGATGGGGGTGACATGGAATATCACCAGTAACAGCAACTCAAATAGCATGGCCATGTTACACGGTTACCATCAGACAGTATGTCAAAGAAAACATTCATACTAAAATCTGTAGGAAAAGGCGGCACTCGATAAAGAGAGGGAATTACAGAAGCATTAAATACCCTATTATATGAAGGAAATCGCCAATTCCTATCAAGGCGTCTCTTAGTTCCTCCAACACAAAATGGTGTATGAGGAAGGAGGCAATACAAGAAAATTAGATCTAGTAACTACAGGAAATATTTAAGATCTATTTAATGCTTCATATTTTTCACATTTTCTACAGAAGATGGAACTGTGGCTTCGAAAGGTGAAGAAAGAGAGCGGGTGTATATCTGACAAATAAAAGAAAACAGCGCTATCATTTAGCGCTACACAACAGTTTCCTGCATTCTGTCAAGCTACATCAAGAACGCTATAAAAGGTTGTTGGTGGAAACAAAACAAAACAAGAAAAGAAAGTGGCATAACGTGTATATATAAATGTTTCTATACTTGATTAAGTAGAACAAAAAGTTTAACATCAACTTTTTTCTCACAGTTTGGACAACAAAAATGTCTTCAGAGATCGTTGTTAACAATGTGCTATCCGATGTTCAGCACAATCTTGGCCAAGACATCTTGTGTGCGTCCGGTTTAATAATCGGCTTTTTAGCTCTGGCTGGAAACTTGATAAATGTTCGAACATTTGTAGCCTTGGGGGTCAAGGACGGGGTCACTGTTTCATTCCTTTTTCTATCTTGTTCTGATCTTTGCTACGTTATTGTTCAATTAGCCGCTTTAGTTTCCATAGAAATATGGCTACTAGAGTCTAAAACTAAATACTCTTTGTTTTTTTACATTGATCTGACTGGAATCATTATATTTTTATCCAACAATGGAAAGATAATATATACAAACATAATGTTAATCACATCATTCCTGGCACTTGTCCGATGTCTTTGTGTGTTCAAACCACTGTATTTTAAGGATGCATTCACGAGGAAAAAATCATTCTGGATTATGTCAGCATTTTCTGTAATATCAATAGTTAGTTATATACCAGTACTTTCTACCATGGGAATGAAATGGCAGATGGACAAAGCTACAAACACGACTCGATTAAAGTTATGGCTTTCTCCACAAAGAGAAATTATAAAGAACATATTCTGGGGAGTGAAAGATATTTTTTTAACACCAGCCACGCAAGTCCTTGTTTTTATTTGTTTTTCTATCTTGACTTATAGTCTTCGTCAAGTTTCTAAATTCCGCCAATCCTTTCTTCCTATTTCAACAAACACAAAAGATCAACAAAGCCATATCTGGACATCAAAACAGAAAGACATCACTAAAGATCAGAGTTCAGTCTCTAACAGACTAGGACGGAAAGAGATCCAAGTAGTTCGCCAAGTTGCCCTGATCTCACTGCTGTATGTCATCTCCAGCACTCCCAAGATTATCGTGACAATAACTGGATTGATAGTACCAGCATTTAGTACTGTAGGTACATATAGAAATATTTACAGCACAATGTGTGAACTGGTAGACATTATTCAAATGATCAGTTCAAGTTTATCTTTTTTCATATACTACAATTACAACTCTAAATTTAAATCGTATTGCAAATTTTAATTCAGAAACAGTTATGGATATTATAAAGGTATCAGCACTGTTACTGATCTCTAAAAAAGAAAACTATTAAGCGAAAAAAAAGTTAATTCTGAATTAACGGAGTAAGTAATTATTTAGTTCGCTTCGGACATGTGCAAGAAAATAATTTTTATTGAAAACGGGCATATACTTTATATGTTTAATTAATGTAACTGTGTATCATTATTCAGATATTCTTGAGATTGTTAAAATGTTCAGAAAAACAAGTTAAAACTTACTCCACTATATTAAATTTAGAATAGTTATTACTAGACTCCCACAATTCTGCAAATCTTTCTTGTGCTTACAAATCTTCACACAATATATTCTTGTGATCACACATCTTCTCATCGTATATTCTTGTGATCTTCCCACCATATATTCTTGTGATCACACAGTTACTCATCGCATATTCTTAGAATCTCTCTGCCAGTCGTTGGGCGATTTAATAATAATTTCTGTTGAAAAGGAATATACACAGCACATTTCGTAGGCTAGGATCATCTGCTTTAGACGTTGGACGTCTTGAATTGGTAACCGCTTTCTCCACCGTTTTTGTCTGCATTGAACTTAAATCTAGACTTGTTGTTCTCTTAATTTTTCTCTTGAGTTTTTTTCCGTTTTACGCCAAGTTATTTATTTACTTACGAAAGTGGCCGCATAAGAAAAGTAAACGAAAATTAAACAGGGATCAATAATCGGACACAATCAAAGTAATCTATTACTGTTTCATTAATGCCTTTATTCCAAGAGAACAAAATATATTCTGACTAACCCTGAAGTCATTTATCCAGATCTTTTAAATTTCCTAGTCCTGTCTCATTTTCTTCTCCCTAGCGCCTCTTTGGAGCATACAAACACATGATATTCATATGGTTCGATGTCGTGTGGATATGCTGAATGTGGAAGATATTCAAAATATGCGAGACTCTGCTGTGAACATATCACAGAATAATTCGCTGTTGTTATTGTTTCTTCTGGACATGTAATGTTCCAGGACTAGACTTTCCAGCCCCAGAAGAGAGTAAGCATCAATATTCCGGCTAACGGAGTTGTATAGAACTTGTTTTGCTTTAGCGATTAAGAATACTAGCACTCAATGTTAGCTCTGTACCCAGAATTCGTCTCCAGTGACTTTACATCTTATAAATCAACCTCCGTCAGATACAGCAGGTGATAAAATAGTTTCGCAGACTTTCTCACGATCAGCTGTAAAATTGGGAGCGAGTTCTTTTCTTTCCAGCAAGGACAAGAATACTTTTGTTCGCTGAACCATAACCAGTCTTTTGTTATTCGGCATTTTCATCAGTTCTTGTCCACCGGTTTTCACCGTGTCATTCAGTGATAGCGCCAACCCTTCTGGCAGTGTGAGGCCAGGGGAAGCAATCTGAGAGAAAAAGTTCTGACACTCTTCAGTACAACGTCCTGTGAAATTCGCTGAAGCGACGGGCACGTGTCTCCATGTTTCTTCTTCATTCAGCAGCGAACATCTGGAGTTCTAGCTTTCAATAGGGAAGAAACGATTAACTACGCGCTATATATATATATATATATTCTTATTGTGCAGATAAACGTCACACAGAGCTCGCAAGGTAGTCCGCCAATGTTTCCTATTTTCGGCAAGCTTTTCAACCTCAACAAGGGATTTTATGCCTATTAATGTGGCCTCTCTTTACAATGTCCTCTTCATAATTTCACGTGGGTGGCCTCTTTTTCTTCGGCCTGTTGGATTTCACTTGATAGCTTGCTTTCGAATTCTCTGATCGGTTATTTAATCACGTGACCAACATTATCAGCAATAATGTGAATTCCATGCAAGAAAAAACAGATAGCCTATCTTCACTGGCTAGCAAAATAGGACTTGAAATTAACAAGGACAAAACAAAAATAATGAAAATTCCCATCAATCAAAATGGAAAAATACACATAGAAGGGACAGATATTGAAGAAGTCAATCAATTTGCATACCGTGGCAGCTACATAGACCAGGATGGTGACACTAGAAAGGAAGTTAGGATAAGAATTGCAAAAGCAGCATCAATCTTCAAGAATCTTGAGAACATATGGAATTCAAAAGTTATAAGCACAAAAACCAAGTTAAGACTATTCAATTCAAATGTAATATCCACCCTCATTTATGCATGCGAAAGCTGGAAAACAACTAAAGAAATAGAAAAGAAATTAGACTCTTTTGAAAACAAATGCATAAGGAAAATACTCGGCATCAAGTGGAATGAATTCAAGAACAATGTAGAGATAAGACAGATGACTGAACAACAACCAGTCTCACGGGTGATCAGGAAAAGGAGATGGACATATGTTGGTCACTTGATGAGAAGAAATGATCAGAGAATCCCAAAACAAGCTATCAAGTGGAACACAACAGGCCGAAGAAAAAGGGGCAGACCGCGTGAAACTCTGAAGAGGACATTATTAAGAGAGGCCAAGTTAACAGGCATAAAATCCTTTGTTGAGGTTGAAAGACTCGCCGAAGACAGGAAAAATTGGCGAACTACTTTGCGAGCCCTATGTGACGTCTAACGGCACGGGAAGGATATAAGATATAAGATAAGACCAACATAAGTCCATCTCTCTTTTCCTGAGCGCCCATGATACTAGTTGTTGTTCAGTCATCTGTCTTATCTCTGCATTGTTCTTGAATTCGTTCCATTTGATGCCGAGTATTTTCCTTATGCATTTGTTTTCAAAAGAGTTTAATTTCTTTTCTATTTCTTTAGTTGTTTTCCAGCTTTCGCATGCATAAATGAAGGTGGATATTACATTTCAATTGAATAGTCTTTACTCGAATTTTGTGCTTATTACTTTTGTATGAGGTATGTTCTAAAGATTCTTGAAGATCGATGCTGTTTGTACAATTCTAATTCTAACTTCCTTTCTGGTGTCACCATTCTGTTCCATTTAGCTGTCAAGGTATGCAAATTGATTGACTTCTTCAATATGCTTCTCTTCTACTTGTATTTTTACATTTTGATTAATGGGAAGTTTCATTATTTTTATAATGTCCTTGATAATTTCAAGTACTATTTTGCTACCTAGTGAAGACAGGATATCTGTTTTTTTCTTGCATGGGATTCACATTGTTACTGATAAGAGTTATGTATTTAGCAAAATCAAGATCTTCTAGTTGGGTCCCATGTACCTAATCAATACCTGTGTTACCTGTGCAGCATTTTTTCGTTATGAAGTCTATTGCAATACCAAAAAGCAAAATAGACTATACATCCTTGTTTCACGCCTGTTTCAATCTGGAACCATTCGCTCATCTCTTCTGTTTTGAGTGCACGAACATATCCATTGTAGAAGTCCGTAATGATGTTGACAGTTTTAAACGGTATTCCATATAGACTTAAAATTCTTTGCAATGTATATCTGTGTATCCTATCAAATGCCTTTTTAAAGTCTATGAAGTTCAGTATTAATGGTTTCTGCTTTTCAATATGTTCTTCAAGTATTATTCTTAAAAAAAAGATTTGGTTGAGACAGCTTCTCCCTTTTCGAAATCCTGCCATTATATCTGTAAGTCTATTAAAAATAAACTTGCAAAATACTTTTGACACAACTGATACTAAGGTTACTCGTCTCCAGTTGTTACAGTAACTAAGATTGTCCTTTTCCTTTTGTTGGTATTTTAACAATGATTCCTTTTTTCCATTTAGAATGGAGCTTTTCTTCTTTCGAAATCTTATTAAACATTCTCTGTAGTTGTCTCATGTTGTCAGTATTGATAGCTTTTAACATTTCGGGTGTTATTTCATTGTCACCTGCATCTTTGTTGTTAGCCATTAAATTCCCTGCCATTACATTCACTAATTTCTTAAAATTCACAGCCATTAAATTCACTAATTTCGTTAAATGTGAGTTCATCTAAGTTGACATTTAGCTGTGGGACTGGTAAATCGGTTTCAAGATGTATTAATTCATTTCGGTGTGGTCGATTAAGTAATTATTGGAAGTGTTCAGCCCATCTTTGATTTTGGTCTTTACTTAATGTTAATAGGGTTCCAGTTTTTCTAAGAATTAATCTTTCTTTAGATGTAATAGTACCTTTCAGCCTCTTTTGTATGTTATATAAAGTTTTGCTGTCTCCTGTTTTTGCTACTTTCTCTGTCTCTTTCGTCACATTGTCTATGTATTCTCTTTTATCCCTTCTAGCTGAAACGTTTACTTTCTTGTCTATTTCTTTGTATGTTGATTTCGCCAGATCCAGTTCTATCATCTGGAGATATCCATGTTGTTTTATGTATCTCTTCGTGTTGAAATATTATGCCTCCAATGACCATGCCTTCTGTTAGACATATTTCAATTAATCTTTCTCCGTTCTGATTTACCGTGCCAATTTCTTCTTTCCCCATCACTTTTTCAACATTGGTGCTATCTTTCCCTACCTTAGCATTGAAGTCCCCCATGGTAATTATGATGTCGTGTTTTGGGACTTTGTTAATGATTTGCTGTAATTGGTGATAGTAATCGTCTTTCATCTCATCATCTGCATCGTTCATGGATGCACAACACTGTAGTATTGTCATTCTTCCGTGTCCTAGGTTGTTATACGATTATTCACTGGTTCACCTTCTACAAGGCTCTTTGCTGCAACATTTGACATAATTATACCTAACCCCTCTTGATGTTTTCCGTCGTCTCTGCCTGAATGTATTATTAATTTACCTTTTTACACCGATATATTACCTGCTTCTGGCCATCCCATTTCACTGATTTCCAGTACGTCTAGGTGGTATCTCTCCATTTCTTTGATGACCTGAGTAGTTTTTGTTGGTGCTGCCATCGTTCTTACATTCCAGAATCCAATCTTTGTCACATGTTTAGTTCTGACGAATGAGCTCTTCGGAGTTGGCATCCCTGATGCTTGGTTGGTTTCTTTGCGAGTTTCCATAACGAAGTCTTTTGATCCATCTGGAGTCACTCTAGATAGGTCTCAGGATAAGATTGTTAGCTTATGCCCAACTACTGGTACAGGATATCTGACAGAACAAGTGGAATTCCGCTGATTTCTGCATGCCGGCGAGAGCGTTAAAAAAACATCCGGCATCTTGCACGTCACACTGGAAGATCATATACATAGTCTAACCCAGCTCTCTGACTAAAGGGAACTTTTTCCAGCTCCACGAAGTAAACAATAAGATCAAGGGAAGTTTATATTCTCTTATCACTAAATGCCCTGATAATATCGGATAATCAAAGCAGGCTCAAATGATAGCTACAAATACGAAAGTAAAAGGATACGTACTTGAACCAAACTAAGAATTATTCAAACAACTAACAGTAAGAAACCAAAATGATCTATTCGTAGTTATGTAATACTGGTACAGTACGAAAACCAGGGATCAACAAAGAAAATAACAAAGAAAAGAATACTTACTGGACAGTTTCTCCATTGACTCTCAACAAAAGAAAGTGAACAGATACGATAACAGCTTTATCTGTAATAGCTGTTTGTATCGTCTTAATATTAGTACAGAAATAATAATAATAGATAAGAATGAGTCCATCAACATACAGAATTAACATTATTAAGCATGAATGTTTTCTAGCTTCTGTTAATATATGTATATATGTATGTATGTATGTATGTATGTATGTATGTATGTATGTATGTATGTATGTATGCATGTATGCATGATTGCATGCATGTATGTATGTATGTATGTATATATGTATGTATGTATGCATGTATGCATGATTGCATGCATGTATGTATGTATGTATGTATGTATGTATGTATATATGTTTGTATGTATGTACGTATGTATGTATGTATGTATGTATGTATGTATGTATGTATGTATGTATGTATGTATGTATGTATGTATGTATGTATTTATTTTAACAAATAAGTTCAAGATGTATTGTCGACAAAATCAATTGGATTGAATCACTTAATCATTTGTTCACAATATCAAACTCTATCATATTCTACATACAGTATTTCTCAATTTCTCAAATTCACAATATTCTACACTTGATAAGAGTACATTTCCTATCTCAGTATTATATCAGATCTGCAACACGTGATCAACTAGTTTCTCGTCTAAAATCACTGTACTCGAAGTTTCAAATGTGTCAGTTCTTCTTAATGACTTGAATCACTTGAAAACCATCTTCCGTCTAACACTACTTCTGATTTTATATCGTCTCGTCCTCTTTCTTCTCTTGTCTGTCTTCTGATTTCTTCTGACTGTCTTCCTCTGCCGTCTCTCAATCGCAGTGTACTAACGAGCAAAGTCTACTTGCTTCTTCTCTGGACTTCTGTTCTTATCTGTCATCTGATGGCTTATTGGCTGTTCTGGTCGGACCTTCTTTCTTCACTCTTGACTGTCCACGTGCACTGACCATCCTTCTTGCAGTTCTGGTCAGTCTCTGCTTGCCGGGTCGACGGTGTTCTGACCATCTCCCTGCTCTGTCTCCTCTCTCTTTTACTTCCGTACTTCTTTCTCCTTCTTGGTTCTTCCTCTCTCCTTTTTATCTTCAAGTGAAGCTTGATAGATTAACCAATAAGTATTTTGGCTCCTCTCTTCAGATGTCCATTGATTCCCATGAGCGTTCTGCTTGTTCATCATTCAAACTGCCCCGTGAATTGTCTCTCGTAAGTCCAATAGGCCACGCCTCTAAATATTTAATTGGCCAGCTGGCCCAGTTGGTCACTCCTTTATTTAAAAACCGTGTGCAACCGCGTCCTAACGCATGTCAGTCTGTGGTAGTTTCGTCTATACAGTTGTTATTTACCTAAGTCATTATCTGCTATTTCGTGTCGGAGGTTTTATTGTGTTCTGGCTTTTTCATTGTGTCTGCCTTTTCTATTTGTCTTTTCTATTGTTTACACGTGTCAACATCCAGTCACCGCTTTGTTATCACTGGACCATCCTCTTTTCAAGAGTCCTTATTGTGTATTACCTAAAACCAGCGTCACTGAGTCTCGTCTTTTTCTATTCCCTGTTTCCACTGTTTACTTTTGTCCGCGTGTTGTTCTAATGCCATGGTAGTTCTATACATTTCACTTCCTTTCCTATCCACTGTTCTCTGTCGTTATACGATGTTACTATTTTGTTTACAGTATATTTTCATAATCACATTCATTAATAATAATAATAACAACTATTATCATTACTTACAAGGCCATGCCACAAACCTCCCCCTGTTTTAGTCATATTGTTAACATTATGACTACAAAAAAAAATCTTGCAAAGTGCCTTGTAAGTATTAGACTACCCACATATGTTTCCATCTGAACAACACACACACACACAAGAAAAAAATCACTTTGCAGTCACCCCCCCCCCTTGTTTTTAGTCAGAATGTTAACTTTCTGCTATATGGAGTGCTTTGTCTAAATACATGGTAATTAAATTCTCTCAGTACTTCATAATCTTCATAGAAAAAAATTCATATATGACATTATTTACATCTTGTTAAAAAATGCCCATAAAACATGAATTCATTTTTCTTCTTTTGGTGATACATAATCTATATCAAAATGTCTTCACATACACACTCAAGAAAAAGAAAAGAAAACATATATTCTTTCAAATGACAAAAATGTCATAACATTTTAAGCCCAACCTTCAAACAAATCACCTCATTGACCTTGTGGTGAATTTACATTGGCTAACTTCCAGATTCTCATCTTCAGTGGCAACAATAGGATATATTACATGTACTCCGTAACACATACTCAGTGTGAAAATGTGATGTATTGGCTCCTTGAAAACCATAATACACCCTTCAAACTCTCAACGAAATTAATCCACTGACATCAATTATTCTACCCCCAAGTACCTATCTATCCATGATAATTCTTGGGTCTTCATCTCAATTTTTGCTAGTGCTGAGGATGCCCTCATATTATTACTCCTAATACAACCTTGTTGGTTACATTAACCAATATGGCAAAACCCAAGTATGCCACTCTAATGTATCTATTTTACGCCAGAGTTTGTCTCAATATTTCAAAAACTGGAGACATGTAATTCATCATCATCATCATCATCATAATCATCATCATCATCATCATCTTCATCATCATCGAGAAAAAAATATATATACTTCACTAATACCCGGTATAATACTGACATTCATAGTTTTATGGCATATATTAGGGCACATTGTTTTACTACAACAGTAGTAATAAAAAAAATTACATCATCAGTACAAGCCATATTAGTCTCGTCTCTCGTAAAGATAAACAGAAAATTGTCACATTATCATCGATAAAGAATTACTACTTGTATAGTTGTAGGTGCATCAAACTGAACCCTGAAAATAACATTACAAATACCTTGATGCTAGTGCCTCTTATTTCGTGTCATTCCTTTATTTACTTTCTCTGTCTCTTGTAGTGTGATTATTTCCTTTCTCATATACCATTCCATTATTAACATCTACCCTATCCTGATCGGAAATACGGTATGATTTACTATGCCGATAAAACAAATGTCCCTGTCCATCATAACCAAAACCTTCTAGTGGCAAATGTTTGTCATTTTCTGCAATATTTGGATTTGCAAGGATGGTCTCCTGAGTGATCGGATATCTACTGATACTAGCAATAATCTTTGGTGTTTCATTTGACTGTTGCTTAACTCGAGTTTCATAGCAATTAGGCGTTTTATTTAACCTAATCTTCCCAAGTTCTGCGTCTACATCGCGTCCACCCTTTATTAATGCTGACTTCATCTCTGCTGCTGTTATAATCCATACTACTGTTTCCTTACCATTATCTTTTTCCTGTCCTTTATTTGACGTTATTTGAACGCTGTCTATTAGTGTGACGTGCAAGATGGCGGACGTGTTTTAACGCTCTGGCCGGCATGCAGAAATCAGCGGAATTCCGCTTGATCTGTCACATATCATGTACCGGGAGTTGAGCATAAGGCTAACAACCTTATCCTGGGACCTATCTAGAGGCAACTACAGATGGGAAAAAAAAGATATCGTTACGGAAATTCGCAGAGAAACCAATCGAGCATCAGGGATGCCAACTCCAAGGAGCTCATTCGTCGGCCCCAAACATATGCCAAGGATTGTATTCTGGAACGTAAGAACGATGGCAGCACCAACAAAAACTACTCAGGTCATCAAAGAAATGGAGAGATACCATCTAGACGTAATGGGCATCAGTGAAATGCGATGGTCAGAAGCAGGGAAAACGGTAAGTTAATAATACATTCAGGCAGAAATGATGGAAAACTTCGAGATGGGGTAGGTATTATTGTGTAAAACGTAGCAGCAAAGAGCCTTGTAGAAGGTGAACCAGTGAACAATCATAATAAGAGCACTATACAACCTACGACACGGAAGAATGACAATAATACAGTGTTATGGTCTCACGAACGATGAAGATGATGATGTGAAATACGACTTCTAACACCAACTACAACAAATCATCAACAAAGTCCCTAAACACGACATCCTAATTGCTATGGAGGACTTCAATGCTAAGGTAGGGAAAGATAACACCGACGTCGGAAAAGCAATAGGGAAAGAAGGAATTGACATGGTTAATCAGAATGGAGAAAGATTAATTGAAATATGTGTAACAGAGGGCATGGCCATTGGAGGCACAATATTCCCACAAAAATAGATACATAAAACAACGTTGATATCTCCAGGTGATAGAACTAGAAACCAGATAGATCATTTTTGTATTAGAAAACAATACAGAACATTTCTCATAGATGTAAGGGCATATAGGGGTGCAGATGTTAACAGTGATCACAACCTGTGCATAGGGAAAATATAACTAAAGTTGAAAAGCCAACACAATAAATCAATACACAGCAAGATAAACAACCACAGCCTACAATACTAACAGTAATTTCAGTCAGGAACTTGCCAATCATTCCAAAACACACAGTGAAGTTGAGGAGACAGGTATAGATGAATTATGGAATTCTTACAGCACAGCCATAATCACAGCAGCAAAAGTAAGTGCAGGACTGAAAAAAAAACCAAATAGGAAAGCATGGATATCAGAAAAAACATGGAAGTATATACATGAAAAACGAGCAGTCAAATTAGACATGTTGAATGCAAAAGCAGATGTTGGAAAAGATCTGGTGAAAGCAACATACAAAGAAATAGACAAGAAAGTAAAAGTTCAGCTAGAAGGGATAAGAGAGAATACATAGGCAGTGTGGCGAAAGAGGCAGAGAAAGCAGCAAAAACAGGACACAGCAAAACGTTATATAACATACAAACGAAGCTAACAGGTACTATTACACCTAAAGAAAGACCAATCCTTAGCAAAACTGGAACCCTATTAACATCAAGTAAAGACCAAAAGCAAGGATGGGCTGAACACTTCCAAGAAATACTTAATCGACCACACCCAAAAGAATTAATAAACCTTGCAACCGACTTACCAGCCCCACAGCTAAATGTCAACCTAGATGAAATTAAATTGTATGAAATTAAAACAGCAGTGAATTTAATGGCTAACAACAAAGCTGCACGTGAAGATGAAATAAAAGCCGAAAATGCTAAAAGCTATCAATAGTGACAACATGAGACAACTACAGAGAATATTTAACAAGATTTGGAAAGAAGAAAAGGTCCATTCTAAATGGAAAAAAGGAATCATTGTTAAAATACGAAAACAAAAAAGGGCAACCTTAGTGACTGTAACAATTGGACAGGAGTAACCTTAATATCAGTTGTGTCAAAAGTATTTTGCAAAGTCATTTTGAATAGACTTAAGGATGTAGTGCATAGTGCAATGAGAGAAGAACAAGCAGGATTTCGAAAAGGGAGAAGCTGTCTCGACGAGATCTTTACTCTAAGAATAATACTTGAAGAACATATTGAAAAGCAGAAACCATTAATACTGAACTTCACAGACTTTAATAAGGCATTTGATAGCATACACAGAGATTCATTATGGAAAATTTTAAGTCTATTTGGAATACTATCTAAAATTGTCAACATTATTAAGGATTTCTACAGTGCATATGTTTGTGCAGTCAAGACAAAAGAATGGATTAGTAAATGGTTCCAGACTGAAACAGGTGTGAAACAGGGATGTATACTGTTTCCTTTACATTTTGGGATTACAATAGACTTCATAATGAAACAATGCTGCTCAGTCAACACAGGTATTGACTGGGTACATGGGACCCAACTAGAAGATCTTGATTTTGCTGATGATATAACTCTTATCAGTAACAATGTGAATTCCATGCAAGAAAAAACAGATAGCCTGTCTTCACTCGCTAGCAAAATAGGACTTGAAATTAACAAGGACAAAACAAAAATAATGAAAATTCCACTTAATCAAAATGGAGAAATACACATACATGGGACAGATATTGAAGAAGTCAATCAATTTGCATACCTTGGCAGACACATAGACCAGGATGGTGACACTAGAAAGGAAGTTAGAATCAGAATTACAAAAGCAGCGTCGATCTTCAAGAATCTTGAGAACATATGGAATTCAAACGTAATAAGCACAAAAACCAAATTAAGACTATTCAATTCAAATGTAACATCCATCCTCATCTATGCATGCGAAAGCTGGAATACAACTAAAGAAATAGAGAAGAAATTAGACTCTCTTGAAAACAAATGCCTGAGGAAAATACTCGGCATCAAGTGGAATGAATTCAAGAACAATGCAGAGATAAGACAGATGACTGAACAACAACCAGTCTCATGGGTGATCAGGAAAAAGAGATGGACACATGTTGGTCACTTGATGAGAAGAAATGATCAGAGAATCCCAAAACAGGCTATCAAGTGGAACACAACAGGCCAAAGAAAAAAAAGAAGCAGACCGCGTGAAACTCTGAAGAGGTCACTGTTAAGAGAGGCCAAATTAACGGGCATAAAATCCCTTGATGAGGTGAAAGACTCGCCGAAGACAGGAAAAACTAGCGAACTACTTTGCGAGCCCTATGTGACGTTTAACTGCACTGGAAGGATATAAGATATAAGATAAGATATTAGTTTATTTTCATTTGAAACTGTATTTTCTATCTCACCATATTTTGCTTTACATTTTCTTATATAAAATCATAATTGTATGTGAATTCTGCCTTACGGTGAACGTTATTAATCTGCACAAACATCTCTGATGTGGGCTGAGGAGGTGTATTAGGATTCCACAATTTCTCCATTTTTCTATCTACTTCTTCATTGTCAAGAACAATAAATCCTTTTGATGTTGTCTTTCTGATATTCTCTATCATATCTACTGGTACTTTATTGGGTTTTGTCTTTATGTGTTTATTATTGTGTCGCTCAGCTGTATTTAGGTTCCTTACTACCTGTGTCTGTGAACTAGTATTTGGCTGATGTTTCCATATGTGTGACCATTTGCTTAACTTCGGATCATGTTCAGTGAGATCCTCCAATGCATCCTCTGTGTATATCTGTCCATGTTTGTTATCTAATGCGGGATAGCCTACGCGTACATCATTAATTATATCATTCTTTGTCGTGTGTGATTGTGACCTACTGGCATAATTTAGGATATCTTTCATAAATGTTTTAAGTTCATCCTCATCTGGAATATCGTCATAACTTGATGTCAGTCTTTCATCAATCTTGTTAATATTTAAAGCAGATTTTGTGCCTTGTGAACAACCTGCACTATCTATGTTTCTCTGCATTCCTTTACATTATCTTCATTCATTTCAGCCTTTTTATCTGCCATACATGTATAGCTATCTCTTGTAACTATAATTACAGTATTGGTTTCTTTATCTTTGTTCATATAATAAGACTGCGTAGCTACGTCATTTAACACGATCTTGTCTGTTTCTACGCTGTTTCAGTGGGTACAGTGGTTATGGCTACATCCTTCGTCTGTATTAAACAGTTTTCATTCATTGTAGTACTTATATCAGCTGTATTTGTATCTCGCCTAACTAACTCTCTATCTGTCATACAGGTATGGATGTCTCTGGTTAATTTGTCTGTAGATGTTGACCTATCTCTTTTGTCCTTCACTGTCTGGCTACTAGCCTCGACTAATTTTACCTTAATTTTATTTATCTTTGTCTCATATTTATTTCTTCCTTTGTCTTTATCCGATTTAGTACTCACTGTTGAATTGATTTCTTTCCTCTCAGTCCTAACCAACCTTTCAGTGTTGTGTGGCATATGTCTGGCGTTATTTCCTTTAAAAGAATTGTGCTAGTAGGTTTCTCTATACCTTGTGTCGTTGTAGGCGGTTTGTTTTGATAACTCATGTCAGTATAGTGTCCCCGGTTTTGATAATTCATGTCTGTATAGTGTCCCTGGTTTTGATAACTCATGTCTGTATAGTGTCCCTGGTTTTGATAATTCATGTCTGTATAGTGTCCCTGGTTTTGATACCTCATGTCTGTATAGTGTCCCTGGTTGTGATATTTGTTTCTTCTTCCATGTCTCTCATTTCTATAACAAGAGTTCTGTGTCTATCTAAAGTTTGTTCTAGGATAAAAATTGTAATGTGTTCTCAAATTTCTTTCCTGTCTCAACTCTCTACCTAACCTAGCTACTTCTCTCCTCAGATATCTTATCTCCCATTTTAGTATATCTATTTCAGGTGTTTCTGTAATCTGTTGTGTCATTTTCTCTAACATTCTCTCTGAAAAATATCTGTGTTATTCTTACTCTATATGAAATAATCAATAATTTCTAGTGAAAAAATATACTAACAAAGCAGTCTAAATCGCAGAAATATACACTTTAATTATAACAACAATCTAACTTATACTTAACTCTTGTTCTTGGCCGAATACACTGTCCCTCCGTCGTTGATGTTGTCGCTCTTTGCGAATGTCTAATTAATGTTCTCTGTACACCACCATTACTAAAGAGACAATTGTTCTTCGCCTAAATCACATCAGTTCGATCTAGCACGTCATCCTCTGTACTTCGTGTTGTCCTGTCTTCGTTGATTTCGTTGTTAATGTTGATAATGTCAGAGTTCTGAATACTACCAATGTTAGAAAAATAAAATGTTCTATGTCTGTCTAAATCACAGAATGTTTGGTTATAACATCAGCACGTGATCGTCTCTACTTCGCATCGTGGACGCCGACCTACCTTGGACGTCTCCTCTCAAATGCCGGGAAAAAGTCACCTGGGCCAGTATAACACAGACGATTGTGAATCATATATTTCTGAATACTTTCATATCATAGAATTTAATGTTAAGAATACTTTTTGATTAACACATCACAGTTTTCACAAATATTACAATTTCATTAGGTCAGAGCAAGTCCGACGAAATGTTCTTATATCTTATATCTTATATCCCTCCGGTGCCGATAAACGTCACATAGGGCTCGCAAAGTAGTTTGCTAGTTCTTCCTGTCTTCGGCGAGTCTTTCAACCTCATCAAAGGATTTTATGCTTGTTAATTTGGCCTCTCTTAACAATGACCTCTTCAGAGTTTCACGCCGTCTGCCTCTTTTTCTTCGGCCTGTTGTGTTCCACTTGATAGCTTGTTTTGAGATTATCTGATCATTTCTTCTCATCAAGTGACCAACATATGTCCATTTCCTTTTCTTGATCATCCATGAGACTGGTTGCTGTTCAGTCATCTGTCTTATCTCTCCATTGTTCTTGAATTCATTCCACTTGATGCTGAGTATTTTCCTTATGCATTTGTTTTCAAAAGAGTCTAATTTCTTTTCTATTTCTTTAGTTGTTTTCCAGCTTTCACATGCATAAATGAAGGTGGATATTACATTTGAATTGAATAGTCTTAACTTGGTTTTTGTGCTTATAACTTTTAACTTCCATATATTCTCAAGATTCTTAAAGATTGATGCTGTTTCTGCAATTCTGATCCTAACTTCCTTTCTAGTGTCACCGTCTTGGTCTATGAAATGTTACTTGAATTCATTTATTCTAACAAGTAAGTTCAAGATGTATTGTCGACAAAATCAATTGGATTGAATCACTTAATCATTTGTTCACAATATCAAACTCTATCATATTCTACATACAGTATTTCTCAATTTCTCAAATTCACAATATTATACACTTGATACAAGAACATTTCCTATCTCAGTATTATATCAGATCTGCAACACGTGATCAACTAGTTTCTCGTCTAAAATCACTGTACTCAAAGTTTCAAAAGTGTCAATCCTTCTTAATGACTTGAATCACTTGAAAACCATCTTCCGTCTAACACTACTTCTGATTTTATATCGTCTCGTCCTTTCTTCTCTTGTCTGTCTTCTGATTTCTTCTGACTGTCTTCCTCTGCCGTCTCTCAATCGCAGTGTACTAACGAGCAAAGTCTACTTGCTTCTTCTCTGGACTTCTGTTCTTATCTGTCATCTGATGGCTTATTGGCTGTTCTGGTCGGACCTTCTTTCTTCACTCTTGACTGTCTACGTGCACTGACCATCCGTCTTGTAGTTCTAGTCAGTCTCTACTTGCCGGACCGACGGTGTTCTGACCATTTTCCTCCTCTGTCTCCTCTCTCTTCTACTTCCGTACTTCTTTCTCCTTCTTGGTTCTTCCTCTCTTCTTTTTATCTTCAAGTGTAGCTTAATGAAGTAACCAATAAGTATTTTGGCTCCTCTCTTCAGATGTCCATTGGTTCCCATGAACGTTCTGATTGTCCGTTATTCAAACTGTTCATGACTTATCTCGCGGAAATCAAGTGTCCAATAGGCCACGCCTCTAAATATTTAATTGGTCAGCTGGCCGAGTTGGTCACTCCTTTACTTAAAAACCGTGTTGCAATCGCGTCCTAACGCGTGTCAATCTGTGTCTGTTTCGTCTATACAGTTGTGTTTTCCTAAGTTATTATCTGATATTTCATGTCGGGGTTTTTACTGTGTCCTGGCTTTTTCATTGTGTCTGCCTTTTCTATTCGTTTTTTCTATTGTTTACACGTGTTAACGTCCAGTCACCGCTTTGTTATCACTGGAACATCCTACTTTCTGGCGTATTTCTTTTGTATTGCCTTCTTCTTCTTCTTCTTCGTTCGCTTCTACCACCAAAACCGCACTGTGATCTTACTGAATTTACGCCTGTGGTCCTCGTTAGGTCCCGTGGTCCCCTGTGTGGTCCCCGAAAGGACCACGCGAGATCCACGAGAGGACCACAAGGGGTTCAGAGTATCGCAGGGCTTTAGCCTGTATTCTTGGTGGGTCTCTGAAGCGGATTGCGTGACACCGTGGTTTTCGTTGCACCAGTTTAGTCTAGAGTTGTACTTTCTCACCGGAAGACCTCGACGTGTTTAGGATATCAGTGCATCCCCGCTGGGTGAGAGGCGGTTGCCCATCCAGTCCAGAGTTGGACTTTCACACCGAAAACCTCAGCGTGATTAGCAAAAACGCAAACATCCCCGCCGGTGAGAGGTGGTTGCCTATCTAGACTTCCCTGGTCCAGTGTCTCCGACTTCAGCATTTTGCGGTCGTGGCCGCTACCCTTCCTAGTTGTGACCAGGATGGAGCTTTTGTCCAGGAGGACGAATCCTCGCCACTAGTGACTTCCACCCCTGGGTTGAGCTGGTTTAGGCATATTATCCCAGTATGGGCGTGTTTGGGACGAGACTGACCTCTAGAGCAGAGGTACTGTGACACGCATAGCCTTCAAGATTCACCCCTGGTGTGAGCCGGTTTAGGCAAAATTCACCAGTATGGGTGTATATAAGGCGTGACCGACCTCTAGAGCGGAGGTGGCATGACATGTCTAGCCATCAAGTTCCACCCCTGGTGTCTGCCGGTTTAGGCATATTTCACCAGTGTAGGTGTATTTCGGACGTGGCCGGCCTCTAGAACAAAGGTGCCGTGGTATGTCAGCGATACTACTGGACATACCGATTAAACTTCACTTTATCCTTTCCACCATCTTTTCACATCGGCAACGCACAGCAACCTTTATTTCTTTTCTGTATTTTCTTCATTGACAGGGAGGAGCTTTACTCCACGCGCGGCATTCGAAGAGTCTCGCCAGCAGTGTCTTAACCTCTTGGAAAAGCCGGTTCATGCATTTCACCCTATAGGACTGCAATCAGGACGTGGCCGACCTCCAGACCAGAGGTGCCGTGATTTGACTGTTTGCTTCACTTTATCCTTTCTACCACCTTTTCGCAAGGATGCTGCGTGGCAACCCCATTTGCACCTTTCTTCGTTGGCCGGGAGGAGCACCGCTCCACGCACGGCAGCTGAAGAATATCGCCAACAGCGGCTATGTATTACCTAAATCTCCGCGTCACTGAGTCTAGTCTTTTTCTATTCACTGTTTCTACTGTTTACTTTTGTCCACGTCTTGTTCTAGTGTTATGGAAGTTCTATACCTTTCACTTCCTTTCCTATCAACTTTTCTCTGTCGTTATTCGAAGTTACTATTTTGTTTACAGTATATTTTCATAATAATATTCATTAATAATAATAATAATAACAAATATCATTACTTACAAGGCCATGCTACATATGTATATATGTATATATGTATGTATGTGTCTATTATGTATGTATGTATGTATGTATGTATGTATGTATGTATGTGTGTATTTAATTATGTATATATGTATGTAATGTGTGTATGTTTGTATGTATGTATGTATACGTGTGTATTATATAAATACCTGGAAAAAGAACAGAATGCCAATAGAATAAGTGATAGAACATCATTATTTTATTTTGTATCCCGCGGTGCTTGTTAAAATTACTTTTTAAAATCTGTAGTGTCATCTTATTAATCCTAAAGATTTTGTTACTTTCTTTTTCTTGCTTCTTGCATATAACTAGAGGTCATAATTAGTTGTCAAACGTTCGTAACAGTATCGGTCATAACCCTCCTGTTTTGCTGCAAATCTTTTTTTTTAATACCCTCCATCACATCACAAGGGAATCCATCCCAATGTTGTCGAACAGACTGTAAGGCCATAAACAGTTTTTGTGAATTTTACAGTAAAATGATGCAAGGTCAAGACAATTCGGCCATGGTGGTTTGGTTTGAGTCGTCTGCTTTCACACAATATAATAAAAAGTCAAGATTCCTGGCCAGCTTCCATGTTGTCTTGATAGTCTCTGGCAGAGCGGGAAGTACAATATGTGTACAAACATTAGATAAATATAATCAATGTAGAGATCAATCTACAAATATTGATAACAATGTCAAATACCTAATCTTGCTCTAGTCTCTTGGTGACATCAAACTGTTGTTCTATGAAGCTGATGCAGTGAAAGATATTGGGGTAGATATACAACAGAATATGGGAAGCGGAGTATAATGACTTGTTCTAAAACCTAATGGAGACCCAGGAAACAACTTCTCCCACATCTCCACCACCAAAATTGATACCATTGAAGGCTGCAACACTTCAACTACGCTAAACTTACAATACTGATTTATTTTTACGAGTACCAGAAAGAACTGGGATAGTTTATAGGCCAGATTCTGGTTTAGAGAGACGATAAAGTATGGTGAAGTTAAAAATAGGAACTATTGCTAGCATTTATCACTGATGTTGTTTCAATTTTTTATTCCATTTATTTTTATAAAACTGCACCATACATTTTTCTTAACTCTGATCCAACAAGTTTTAAAGTAAGTATTTTTTTATTTTACTTATAGCTGGTCTTTTCCTCTTACAAAGTGATTTTGAAGAGACATGCACTATTTACGGAGCTTTCCGTTAGTTTAGAAGCTTCTCTCTTGAATGACTGGAACTTGTAGACATTAAAGATTATTTATGTGAGTCGATACATCTGCTACACAATTTTTAGAATTAGAGCTATTCCGGCCTCTTTCTAGCACGCTGACCGTAATCGACTGAAACGATCTACTTTTTTTTTAGTCTGGTGGACATGTAATTGTATGAATACTTGCCTCTCTGATGATTGTTCGTTGTAGTAAATTTAATAATAATGTAATATTTGAGACCTATTGAATTCGATATAACTTTCAGAGTTAAATAGATAGGTTATAGAAAATGAAAATCGAGTTAGAAGATGAAATGAACTTTACCAAAATATCAAATATATCCACAACACATAATCTTCCAAGAGTTTCTGAAATGAGTATTGCAATCGAATGTTGTCCAAACGATTATTTCTTTAATGAAGTGTTTAAACTAGATCAAAGTAGTAAAAGCTCTGTTAGTTAACGAGCACACAGTTGTAACGTTTCAGCGTGAGCCTTAATCAAACAAAAACACAGCTCATCGTATTCGAACAGAAAGACAAAGGAGTAATTATTCGTGTGATACCTTTAATGAGATCTAACGCAATGTTTTCTTTGTTATTTTCTCAGCAAAGACATAACATGACGAGTGTAATAATGTGTGTCTACATAACTTACCAGATAACGTTAATAGGACGTCAGACTTTTCTTGTAATACTACTAATATATGTATGTAGGACAATTTAATTCTTCAGGTAGAAAGTCATGTTAGTTCAGTATCGACCTGGTCAGGTTTAGCACCGAAAAGATTTTCTTTAAAAGACTTACCCAACAAAAAACATTCTTCGTTGCTGGGACGTGTTCAAGTTTTGTCAAAGAAGACTTCCTTCACGATAGCCTGTGCTGCGTTAGTTGCAAGCTATAGAAAACAATATAGAGAAGAAGAAAACAACCAAAGGTATGACAACAAAATAAGAAAAATGACTCAATGAAATGAAACTAACAAATGAAGTAACCTTCCATAAAAATCACTCACTCACTCACTCTCTCTCTCTCTCTCACACACACACACACACACACACACACACACACACACACACACACACACACACACACACACACATAGCCTTCTTAAAATATTACAGACGTAGAAATAAAACATTTAAACTAGAAATATGCAGTGTCATTACGTTTTCTCATCCAGTAAGTAATTTACATCTTTCTTAAGTGCAGCTTTAACAACTTTTCACCACTGTGTCTTCAAAGAATTGAAATATTAACAATTCTTGTTCGTTTGAAGGATTTGAAAGTCACATCTGAAGTTTTTTAAACACATTTCTTATCTTATATCTTATATCCTTCCCGTGCCGTTAGACGTCACATAGGGCTCGCAAAGTAGTTCGCCAATATTTCCTGTCTTCGGCGAGTCTTTCAACCTCAACAAAGGATTTTATGCCTGTTAACTTGGCCTCTCTTAATAATGTTCTCTTCAGAGTTTCACGCGGTCTGCCCCTTTTTCTTCGGCCTGTTGTGTTCCACTTGATAGCTTGTTTTGGGATTCTCTGCTCATTTCTTCTCATCAAGTGGCCAACATTTAGGACTATGGTTTTAACCCGTATTCCATGGACCTTCGTGTGGGGCACGGGTGGGGGGATATCTGGGGCTCATGGATCAGGACATGGACCTGTCGACTAAAAAAAAATTCTTAACTAGGTCCGGGTTCCCTTGACTGCTTTGTTTGTACACGCGCTTCTCCAGCTTCTCTCAGGTAAGAAAGGCGATCCATGTAAAAAAAAACAAACTGATATCCACTGTTTTAACAGATTATTAAAGTTCTTTACAAAGTTCAGTACGAAGATGTGACCTAACGAAAAACATCAGTTGCTTGACATCTTTGATTAAAGCAGCTTTTTCATGTTTCTAATCAGATTTACTGAAAGAAAACAGAGCATAGTGTACAGCAAAGTTTTCCTCCCAGCTCCATGCTGTCAGTGTCAAACATGGACACTAACATTCAAAAACAAAAGAAAAATCATAACGATTATGTAAGCATTTTCTATAATATCATTAGTTAGTTATATACCAGTACTTTCTACCATGGGAATGAAATGGCAGCCGGACAAAGCTACAAACACGACTCGCTTAAAATTATGGCTTTCTCCACAAAGAGAAATTATAAAGAACATATTTTGGGGAGTGAAAGATATTTTTGTAACACCTGCCACACAAGTCCTTGTTTTTATTTGTTTTTGTATCTTGACTTATAGTCTTCGTCAAGTTTCTAAATTCCGCCAATCCTTTCTTCCTACTCCAACAATCTCAAAAGATCAACAAGGCCAAATCTGGACATCAAAACAGAAAGACATCACTAAAGATCAGAGTTCAGTCTCTAGCAGGCTAGGACAGAAAGAGATCCAAGTTGTTCGCCAAGTCGCCCTGGTGTCACTGCTGTATGTCATCTCCAGCACTCCCAATATTATCATGACAATAACATGTCTGATAGTACCAGCATTTAACGCTGTTGGCTCATATAGAAACATTTACGACATAATGTATGGTCTGGTTGAAATTATTCAACTGATAAACTCAAGTTTATCTTTTTTCATATACTACAACTACAACTCTAAATTTAAAACCTTTTGCAAATTTTAAAATCAGACACAGTTGTGGATATTATAAAGGTATCTGCACTGTTACTGATCTTAAAAAAACTACTAATATAAAAGAAATTACTTCTTAGTTATTGGATAAAACAATTAACTTGATCATTTCGGAAAAGTCATAGAAAACATTTTTTTTTTTAATTGTGAAACGGAGCATAAGCTGTATACGTTTAGTTAAAGTAATTGTGTATCATTATTCAGATATTCTTGAAGTAGTAAAATTGCTTAGAAATACATGCTACAAGTTAAACCATACTCCATTATAGTAAATTTAGAATAGTTAGTGTTAGACTCTCACAATTCTCCATATCTTTCTTGTGGCTACAAATATTCACACAATATATTCTTGTGATCACACAGCATCTCATCGTCTATTCTTGTTATCACACAGAATCTCACCCTCTATTCTTGTTATTACACAGCATCTCACCGTCTATTCTTGTGATCACACAGCATCTCACCGTCTATTCTTGTTATCACACAGCATCTCACCCTCTATTCTTGTTATCACACAGCATCTCACCGTCTATTCTTGTTATCACAAGCATCTCACCGTCTATTCCTGGAATCTCGCTGTAAGTCGTTGGGCGATTTAATAATAATTTTCGTTGTAAAGGAATATATACAGCACATTTCGAAGGCTAAGAACATCTGCTACAGGTGTTGGACGTCCTGAAGTGGTAACTCATTTCTCAAACTTTTCCATCAGCATTTAACTTTAAACGTCTTCGCTTAATTTTTCTCTTGAACATTTCTCGTTTTCCGCTATGTTATTTATTTGCTTCTGAAACTGGCCGCTTACGAAAAGCAAAAAAAAAAAAAAAAACTGGGACCAATAATGAAAGAAAATAAAATTAATCTGTTACTGTTTCATTAATGCCTTTATTCCAAGAGAAGAAAATGTTCCGACTAACCCTGAAGCCTTTTAATTTCCTTATCCTTTATCATTTTCTTCTCCCTAACGCCTCCTTGGGGGATACAAACACATGATATTCATATGGTGCGATGTCGTGTGGTTATACAGACTGTGGAAGACATTCAAAATGTGTCAGACTGCGTAATCATGCTGTAAACAGATCACAGTATAATTCGCTGTTGTTATTGTTTCTTCTGGACATGTAATGTTCCAGGGCTGGACTTTCCAGTCCCAGAAGAAAGTAAGCAACAATATTCCGGTTAATGGAGTTGTAAAGAACATATTTGGTTTCAGCGAGGAAGAATGCCACCACTTCTTGCTAGCTCACTTTGTTCCTGGCTGGAAGTAATGTAGCCAGCATTCGTCTCCAGTGACTTCACGTCACAGAAAGTCATTTCCGTCAGGTACAGCAGGTGGTAAAACAGTTTCACAAACATTCTCGTGACCATCTTTCAGACCTAGGATGAGCTGATTTGTTATCAGCAAGGAATAGATAGTTCGATACATCAGAAGTTCCTGAATGCTGTGCAGATCTGGATCTTAATTTCTTCGGCAATTTCATCAGTTGCTGTCCACCTGTTTTCGCCGTACCATTCAGCGTTAGCGTCAGACCTTCTCGCAGTGTGAGGCCGGTTAGAGTAGGCTGTATCAGTTAGGTCTGGCACCCTTCTATAGAACGTCCTATGGAATTGAAAATCGCTGAAGTGACAGCCACTTGTCTCAATATTTCTTCATCATTCACCAATAAATATCTGGAGCTCTCATTTTCATTAGAGAAGAAACGAATAACTACGCGCTGTGTGTACATATAGAGTCTAACCTAGCTCTCTGAATAAAGAGAGCTGTGAAGTTTCACAAATTACCAGTAAGATCACCAAAAGTTTATATTCTCTTATCACTAAATAACCTGATATTCTCAGGCAATAAAATGAGCCCATGTGATAGCTACAAACATGAAAATAAAAGGATGTGTACTTGGATAAACCTAAAAATTATTCAAACAACTAACACTAAGAAACCAAAATAATATACTTGTTGTTATGTAATACTGGTGCAGTATGAAAACCAGGGGTCAACAAAGAAAAAGTTACTGCTGGTCAGTTTCTCCACTGACTCTGAACAAAAGAAAGTGAGCAGATACGATAATAGCTTCGTCTGTTATAATTTTTGTATCTCAATACTTGTATTGATATAATAATGGATAGGAATGAAAGTGTCCTTTCACATACAGAACTAACATTTCTATGTTTGAAATTTTCTAGTTTCCAGGTTTATGTATGTATGTATGTATGTATGTATGTATGTATGTATGTACGTATGTATGCATGTATGTATGTATGTATATATATATGTATGTATGTATTATGTATGCATGTATGTATGTATATGTATATATGTGTGTGTATGTATGTATGTATGTATGTATGTATGTATGTATGTATTTATGTATTATGTATGTATGCATGTATTTACTGCAAGGAGTGTTGAAGAAAAGAAAAGTCCGAACTTTTTAAATGGCTTGACAAACGGCACAGAGGGCCCAATGTGGCTAATGAACACACATAGCGAAAAGTATTGTCAACGAACTTACATACGCCCTGTTTTACTATGAGCATTAGTCGTCAAGCTACATCTGTTGAAGTGAACACGTACATAAGGTGCTCGTCGGATTAATGATAAAGTGATAATGAAGCAGTTTGAAGAACACCATGTATGTATGAATTTTTTTTTGCAAACTACGCAAAAAATTATAAAGAGACATGACAATGTCTTAGTGAAGCATACGGGGAGGACCGTATGATCCCATACAGTGCTATAAGTGGTTAGGAGTTTTAAAGAAGGTATAATGTCGGTTGGTGAAGATCCCAGTCATGGGCGACCTTGGACATCAACAGAAGACGACAACGTCGAAAGAGTTCGTTCTGTAATTCGTGGAAAGTGTTTAACTGTCCAAGACGCTGCTGACAAAGTGAGCATCAACAACAATCTTGTCATCAAATTTTGATTGAAATACTTCATATGCATAGCCCATTTGAGAGATGTTGTATTCACAAAGAGGCTTGAAATTTGGAACAACCAGACTTGGATGTTGCATCACGACAGCGCTCCAGCTCACGCGTCGCTCCTCATCCGTTGTGCCCCATCCACCGTATTCCACGGACTTCTTTTCTGTTTTAGCTTAGTAGACTTTTTTTTCCTGATTCCCAAACTTAAAACCACTATGAAAAGAAGTCATTTCCAAACCAAAGGGGAGATTCAAGAAAATGCGATAAGAGAACTGTGCACACGGTTAAGCCCCAGGTAATTCTCTTGTCATTTTTATTTCTCTCACCTCTAAAAGAGCTTTGTCAATGATTTTTCGAGTTATAATAACACGGTGCTGTGTTCTATTACTTTACCTTGTAGTCACAAAAGGTGGTTTCCAGAAACAGAAGTAACGTTAGATACGGTGTATCGCCAGCACAGGGGATTACTTCAAAGGTTACTGTGCTTAAAATGTTGTCAAATGAGCACTTTGGCGCTAAAGTTCATTCTCTTATTTTTAAAATACACCTTGTATGTGTAGATATGTGTATATGTATGTGTGAATGTGTATATGTAAGAATATGTATATATGCATGTATGTATGGACGGATGGATGGATGGATGGATGGAATGATGGATGGATGGATGGATGGATATATGGATGTATGGATGGATGGATGGATGGATGGATGGATGGATGGATGGAAGGATGGATGGATGGATGGATGGATGGATGGATGGATGGATGGATGGATGGATGGATGGAAGGATGGATTTTGTTTAAAAAATAGCTGGAAAGGAACAGAATGTAGAAAGAAAAACTGAAAGAATATTATAATTTTATTATTTATCCCGCACTGGCTGTTAAAAATAGTTTTAAAAATCTGTAATGTCGTCTTCTTAATACTGCAGAGTCCGTTATTTTCTTGTTCTTGCTTCTTGAAAACAACAAGCGGTCACAGTTCATGAGAACACGGCTCATATTCCTCCTCTTTTGCTGCAAAACTAAAGTTTTTAGTAGGCTCCCTCACAACAGCAACGAGTCCATCGCCATTTTGTCAAACAGACTGTAAGACCCCAAACAGTTGTGAGTTTTATATGAAAATGGTTTAAGGTCACGACACTTGGGGTATGATGATTAGGCTGACGTTCACTGCTTTCACACAAGATAATAAATGCTGGTCAATATCTCTGGCCATCTTCCACTTCGTCTTGATAGTCTCTGGCACAGCGGGAAGTACAATATTTGTACAAACATTAGCTAAATATAATCAATGTGGTGATAAATCTACAAATATTGATAACAATATCAAATACCTACTCTTGTTCTAGTCTCTTGGTGACCGCAAACTGTTGTTGTATGCGGCTGATGCAGTGATGACGTTGAAGTATATACGACGTAGAATGAAAAGCAAATTATGACTTGCTCGAAAACCTAATGGAGACCCAAGAAACCATCTGTTCCACATCTCCACCGCCAAAATTGATACCATGGAAAACTGCATCACTTTAACTAGGCTAAACTTAGAATATTGATTTATTTACACGAGTACCAGAAAGAACTCTCATAGTTTGTAGGTCAGCATCTGGTTTAAAGAGACGAAAAGGTATGGTGCAGTTTTTTTAAAAGTACAATTTCTACCTGTTATCGTTAATGTTGTTTCAAGTTTTATTCCATTTCTAATTTTATAAAATTGTACCACACATCTTTGCCCAACTCTGTTCCAATTGGTTTTAAAGTAAATATTTTCTTTATTTTAGTAATAGCTGGCGTTTTCATCTTAGAAAGTGGTTTTGAAGAGACATGCACTAACTATTTATGGAGCTTTCCTTTAGCTTAGAAGTTTTTCTCTTGTATGATTCTATCATTATTTGACTGATCACAGTAACATAAAGCCATGTTTACTCAGCAAAGTCTGGTCTCTTTGTGCTTGAGTCTTTTGTCTGCATTTCTGGCACTCGTTTACTCCACAAACGATGCGCATCAATACTAATACTCTCTGTGTCTCTATCTGTCTCTCTCTCTGTCTATCTCTGTCTCTCTCTATGTTTCTCTCTGCCTCTCCCTGTTTCTCTCTCTGTCTCTCTCTCTCTCTGTGTCTCTCTCTGTGCCTCTCTCTGTCTCTCTCTGTGTCTCTCTCTGTCTCTCTTTATGTGTCTCTCTATGTGTCCCTATCTATCTCTCTCTGTCTCTCTCTGCGTCTCTCTCTGTCTCTCTCTGTGTCTCTCTGTGTCTCTCTGTGCTTCTCTCTCTGCGTCTCTCTGTGTCTCTCTCTGCGTCTCTCTGTGTCTTTCTCTATCTCTCTCTGTCTATCTCTGTCTCTCTCTATCTCTTTCTGCCTCTCACTGTACATCAAATAGTACATCAAATTCTTTCACGGCATGCCCCGCTTTATCTATGGAACCTGATTAAATTTAGCCCAAAGTGCAGCCAACGCTTGAACAACATATGTCTTCCAAAACCTAGACTTGATCTTTACAAGAAAAGCTTTAGTTATTCTGCTGCTCATCTTTGGAATACCCTCCCACCCTATATAAAAAAATATAAATTATATTCCTTCCTACAACTACAAGATTTCCCAATATCTATTTGATGTCGACTACATGCCTCCATTAATTATAAAACTTAAAAGTTATCTTAAACTGCTCTTACAGACACCGAATACAATTAATTGTTTTCTGAATAGTCCCGAAAATGTTTTTAGTATTTAGTCGTTTATAATGTATGTAGTTACTTTTGTACTCTGTGAATGTTTAAGAGCGAAAGGTAAATGTTATATTTTATTTTATGTCTCTCAGCTTCAATGTTAGTTATGTTTGTTATATGAACAGCATATTTGTAGAATGTCTGGAATAGAGTGAAAGATGTATGATAAAGGGCAGAATGTCAGACGGGCCTGCGTGCCCAATTCTTAACCCTTTTGAAATAAAGATCAATCAATCAACCAATCTTTCTCTCTCTGTCTCTCTATGTCTCTCTATCTCTCTGTCTCTCTCTTTATCTCTCTGTCTCTCTCTTTATCTCTCTCTTTATCTCTCTGTCTCTCTCTTTATCTCTCTGTCTCTCTCTTTATCTCTCTCTTTATCTCTCTGTCTCTCTCTTTATCTCTCTATTTATATCTCTGTCTCTCTCTTTATCTCTCTGTCTCTCTCTGTCTCTCTCTCTCTCTCACAGTGACATTACCAGTAACCCCCAGTCCTTGATGCTGACAGATATCTTTCATATACGCCCCTCTCCCCAGTTATCTTTGTGTGTCAGTTTTTGTGTACTTCAAGACTTGCTCTGCCCCCCCCCCCCGCCATTTATCTTTGTGTGTCAGTTTTGGTATACCTCAAGACTTGACCTCCCTTCCCACCCCTAGTTATCTTTTTTGTGTCAGTTTTTGTGTACATCAAGACTTGCTCTGCCCCCTCCCACCCCCCCCCCAATTTATCTTTGTGTGTCAGTTTTTCTGTACCTCAAGACTTGCTCTGCCACCCTCCCCCCCCCCCCAATTTATCTTTGTGTGTCAGTTTTTGTGTACCTCAAGACTTGCTCTGCCACCCTCCCTCCCCCCCCCCCCAATTTATCTTTGTGTGTCAGTTTTTGTATAACTCAAGACTTGCTCTGCCCCCCCCCCCCCAATCTCACAGTGGCCGTGTAATATTTGCTTGGTTACATGGCTGTCACTGAAAAAGATCAGGTTGTGTAGTAATGAGTATAGTCCAGAAAGCAGCATCCTCGTCTTATTCATCACCAGCCTAAGGATGTACTTTCCTGTGAAGTAGACGTCGGTAGTAAAAAATTTCAAAGTGTTATCTTCTCGAATTTGAGCGGTTGTTTTAGTTTCTGGGTGAAGGGATCGACTCCTTATTATTCTCCTTTTGTTTTATGTCCAATATTTTGTTTTTGTTGTGTGTGTGTGAGTGTATGTGTGTGAGAGAGTATGTGTGTGAGAGAGAGTATGTGTGTGTGAGTGTATGTGTGAGAGAGATTATGTGTGTGCGAGTGAGTATGTGTGTGAGAGAGTACGTGTGTGTGAGAGAGAGTATGTGTGTGAGACAGATTATGTGTGTGAGAGAGTATGTGTGTGAGACAGATTATGTGTGTGAGAGAGAGTATGTGTGAGACAGATTATGTGCGTGAGAGAGATTATGTGTGTGAGACAGATTATGTGTGTGAGAGAGTATGTGTGTGAGAGAGAGTATGTGTGTGAGAGAGTATGTGTGTGAGAGAGTATGTGTGTGAGAGAGATTATGTGTGTGAGAGAGATTATGTGTGAGACAGATTATGTGTGTGAGACAGATTATGTGTGTGAGAGAGTATGTGTGTGAGAGAGTATGTGTGTGAGAGAGAGTATGTGTGTGAGAGAGATTATGTGTGTGAGAGTGAGTATGTGTGTGAGACAGATTATGTGTGTGAGAGAGTATGTGTGAGACAGATTATGTGTGTGAGAGAGATTATGTGTGTGAGAGAGAGTATGTGTGTGAGAGAGTATGTGTGTGAGAGAGAGTATGTGTGTGAGAGAGTATGTGTGTGAGAGAGTATGTGTGTGAGAGAGATTATGTGTGTGAGAGAGATTATGTGTGAGACAGATTATGTGTGTGAGACAGATTATGTGTGTGAGAGAGTATGTGTGTGAGAGAGAGTATGTGTGTGAGAGAGTATGTGTGTGAGAGAGTATGTGTGTGAGAGAGTATGTGTGTGAGACAGATTATGTGTGTGAGACAGATTATGTGTGTGAGAGAGTACGTGTGTGTGTGAGAGAGTATGTGTGTATGAGAGAGATTATGTGTGTGTGAGAGTGTGTGTGTGAAAGAGAGTATGTGTGTGTTTGTAAGAGAGTATATGTGCGTTTGTGAGAGAGTATGTGTGTCTGTTTTAATTTTCCAATTTCTGTTTCATTTTTCTCTGGAAAGTTGAGAGAACATATTTTATAGAACCTAAATCTTCTTTCAACTACCGCCAAATCTAAGCCGTATGTATCATTCTTGTATTTCTTTACTTGTCATAGATTGTCTTGTACTTTTCTCGGTATCCATGTCTTCTGCCGCGGGTTTAGCTGAAAGCTAGTTTTGATATAATCGGTGGCCACCAGACAGTTCTCTAAATATTTCGTTTCACATAGATGATAGAGGCTGGGAGAGACTTGTTTTGATATGACTGATTGAGTGTGATGGAAAGCTAGTTTTTATATAATCCGTGATCACCAGTCAGTTCTCTAAATATTTCGTTTCACATAGATGATGGAGCCTTGGGAGATCTAGTTTTGATATAATCGGTAGGCACCAGACAGTTCTCTAAATATTTCGTTTTACATAGATGATGGAGCCTGGGGGAGACCTAGTTTTGATATAACTGATTGAGTATGACGGAAAGGTAGTTTTCCATACAGGTGGTGGAGTTAATTCCAGTAACAAAGATAACTGTAGTTGTAGTGAGGCCTAATTGTTACATAACAGGTGGGGTTCCATCCAGTGCTTTGTGTGAAATTTAGAATATCTTTTGTACTCTCACTGAAGGAGAAATGTGATCTGTTAATCTATTCCTAGAATCTGCTTCAACATCTTCCTTGCTGCGCAGAACAAAATCTCAGTTAAGATAAGTCTTGTCTCAGGGGAGACAAGAAAGAAAAAATATGAAGTCTCAGGAGCTTTCTTAGAAATGAGCTTTCATTTTGGAGTTTCATGTTCTATAATGGACAACGGTTTTAAATTTCAGAAAAATAACATCAAGAACAAGACTTCTTCTCTATACTTTATATGAAAGTATGAACAGGGAGTGCCCTCACTGTGTAGTACATGATCAGTTCAAACACGTATTGATCACACTTACCTGGATAGTCTGGACAGCTTAATCCATCAGTGTATTGAATTATTTCACAATTTTAACAGATTATCATTCCAGATTCATTCATTTCTGGTAGGATTCGTCTGTTAAGTAAGTTCCACACTTCCTGATGTCAAGAGATCACAAAACCTTGCAGGTAAAACTCCAGGTTAAAGCGAAGCCACAACAAGATGTAGCGAAGAAAGGGAGTAGAAGAGTGAGTGAGTGAGTGAGTGAGTGAGTGATTGAGTGAGTAAGTGAGTAAGTGAGTGAGTGAGTGAGTGAGTGAATGAGAGAGTGAGTGAGTGAGAGAGAGAAAGAGAGAGAGAGAGAAATTGAGGGGAGGTGCCTCTGAACTCCATGTAGTAGTTTAGTACTCTTCATATATTCCCGCCAGTGGTTGACATAACCTTGAAGACAGACGAGACAGAGCTGCAGTGTCTTGTCCATGTAGCAAGTGTAGGCTTGAGTCAGTGAGCGCTGTCAGTACAGCGTGCCCCCCCCCCAACCCCACTTCACGGTGTACATTTAGTCTAAGAAGCGACAACGTTGCTTTAGTCTGAAGTTTTGTTTTATTTTTTTCGTCACATGATTTTATATAATAATCAAGAAATCATTATTAGAACACTTGAACTTCTCTAGAACTTTTTTCTCAATCCGTCCTCTCAAAGTCTCAAACGGTAAGTCCAGCCTGACTTTGAGTTATCTTCTCTTAGATAAGATGGTATCTATATCCACCAAGGCAACACTGAGGCTGACAACCTTAATTTCTGTGTCCATTTCTTTCTCAAATAGACAAGAGGATGTGAACATTGTGATCGAGGTCTAAGGAGTCTTGACCTGCAAAGATCTAACATATCCACATGCAGCGCTGACCAGTGACAGGTTGTCACAACAGCCTGACCAGGGAGGTGAGCTTCGATTTGGCGCCAGTGATGATGAAACTTACTTTAACAAGCAAACATTGAAGACATCTTTCTATTCTCCTGTCTACACAGAAGAAAAATGTACTGACGTACAGCTGTCATCGTTATCATCGTTATCATCATCAATATCGTCATCATCATCACCTATAAATAATAGATAAACAGTCTCATTATTTTAGTTTCTTTATAATAAAATGATAAAATATGATAAATAAAGATTTGAATTAAACTGACAAATGTATCTGATGATATTGGAGCAGAAAGAGAGACAGACAGACAGACAGAGTAAGAAAGGGGAAATAGACAGAGAGAGAAATGGATGAATGCACATAGCAAACTTTATTTTCAAAAAATGAAGAACTAAGCACACAGAGCCTCTGACGTTCTGCCTTTCATCAAAACTTTCATATAAATAGAAAGATAGGTAGGTAAGAAGGTATACTCGCGGAAAAAAGTAAGTGTGCAATGCTTTAAAAAGCACCATAAACGTGCTCAGGTGATGACTGAAATAAAATTTGGCACACATTATGTTTGATTATCCAATAACAGATAACATGATAACTTTCAGGCCAGTCACATGTCACAAAAAAGTAAAAAAAAGCTCACCTAATGTGGCTCACCACCCCAAGAACAGAAAATCAAGGTTTCAATGTCGTGTGTGTCCTCTGGCAGTTATCACTGCTTGACACCGCCTTCTCATCGAACCACTGACACGTTGTGTCAGTTGTTGAGATATGTTATTCCATTCTTCTTGCAACGCTTGGGCTAATTCTTGGTGGTTTTCAGGACGACTGTGTCGTCTTCGGAACCTGCGGTCCAGTTCATCCCAAACGTGCTCGATAGGTGACAGGTCCGGTGAAACTGCTGGCCATGGCAAGACAGTAATCTGGTGCTGCTGAAAGTGGTCCCTGACCACACGTGCGACATGTGGACGAGCCTTATCCTGCTGTAGTATCAGGTCTTTTCCATTAGCATCCAGAAAAGGTATTACGTGGCGTGTAATGATTTCGTCCCTATATCGTAAACCTGTAAGCTTGCCATTGAGGAAGACTAGGTTTGTTCGGCCAGCATAGGAAATTCCTCCCCAAACCATTACACTGCCTCCTTTTCTCCTATCCACCTCTAGCACACAGTTATTCGCAAAGCGTTCTCCTCTTCACCTGTACACTAAAGCATGCCCATCATGGCCTTGCAGACAGAATCTGGACTCATCAGTGAATAGGATCCGTCTCCATTGATGATAAGGCCATGCCACATGGTGCCTGGCCCAGTTCAAGCGGGTTTGTCTGTGGCGAACTGTCAGTACTGTTCTAACTGCAGGCCTATGAGATAAGAGATTTACCTCTCTGAGTCTGTTCCTCACTGTCCTGCCCGACACACGTCTTACAACTGGAATGTTGCAGGCAGTCCATGTTGCCTGGAGAAACCTGTTACGAAGGTGCATGAGGTGGATGTAGCGGTCTTGTGCAAGGGTGGTAACTCGTGGTCTGCCGCTTCTATGGCGGTCAGCAACGGAACCATTTTGGTTAAAACGACTTTGAATGCGTGATATTGTGTTTCTGTGAACATTAAAATATTGAGATACTGCTGCTACTGTTGATCCAGCAATTAACATCCTAACAGCTGTTTCACGCTGATGTTCATTCAATCTTGGCATGATGAAAAAAGATGTTTATGTTGGAATTCCACTACTTCTTTCTTCAACGATTACGTGAAGAGATCTATGAGAACAGAATTACACACTTACCATCATTTTATCCGTGGTCAGTAACCAATCATGGATCACGCACATGATTTCACTGGAGCTGTGGTTATCTCCCCATGAATAGTGCGATCAACGTCGTGCAGCACGGAGAAGTGGACAACACTCGGACAAAACTTCGTGCCAAATCGGATTTCATTTCACTCATGACAACGTGATTGATAAGCTTGACACCACTGCACACTTACTTTTTTCCGTGAGTTTATGTAGAATGAATGAATGAATGAATGAATAATCTTTATTTTTCAAGGGTAAAGAATTGGGCACGCAGGCCCGTCTTACATTCTGCCCTTAGATAGGTAGTTAGGTAGGTAGGTAAGAAGGTATGTAGGTAGGTACTTAGGTAGCTAGGTAGGTAGGTAGGTAGTTAGGCAGTTAGGCAGGTAGGTAGTTAGATAGGTAGTTAGGTAACTATGTAGGTAGGTAATTAGATAGGTAGGTAGGTAGTTAGATAGGTAGTTAGATAGGTAGTTAGGTAGGTAGGTAGTTAGATAGGTAGTTAGGTAGCTAGGTAGGTAGGTAGCTAGGTAGGTAGGTAGTTAGATAGGTAGTTAAGTAGCTAGGTAGGTAGGTAGTTAGATAGGTAGTTAGGTAGGTAGGTAGGTAGATAGGTCGTTAGGGAGCTAGGTAGGTAGGTAGTTAAATAGGTAGTTAGGTTGCTAAGTAGGTATGTAGTTAGATAGGTAAGTAGGTAGTTAGATAGGTAGGTAGGTAGATAGGTAGGTAGGTAGGTAGGTAGGTAGTAGGTAGTTAGTTAGGTAGGTAGGTAGGTAGGTAGGCAGGTAGAAGGTAGGTAGGTAGGTAGGTAGGTAGGTAGGTTAAGGTATGTATGAAGGTAGGTAAGTAGTAAGGTATTAGGTAGGTATGTAGGTAGTTAGGTAGGTAGTTAGGTAGGTAGGTAGGTAGTTAGGTAGGTAGGTAGGTAGTTAGGTAGGTAATTAGGTAGGTAGGTAGGTAGGTAGGTAGGTAGGTAGGTAGGTAAGTAGTTAGGTAGGTAGTTATGTAGGTAGATTGATTGATTGATTGATCTTTATTTCAAAAGGGTTAAGAATTGGGCACGCAGGCTCGTCTGACATTCTGCGATTTATCATACATCTTTCACTCTATTCCAGACATTCTACAAATATGCTGTTCATATAACAAACATAACAACATTGAATCTGAGAGACATAAAATAAAATGTAGGTAGGTAGGTAGGTAAGTAGTTAGGTAGGTAGGTAGGTAAGTAGGTAGGTAAGGAGGTATGTAGGTAGTTAGGTAGTTATAAGGGCAGATGGTGAAATACGCACGTAGTCTGTTACTGTGTATAGAAAGTTTTGGAAAAGAATGACAGAAAGAAAAATCATGAAGTGTAGACTGTAGTGGATGTGTCTGCGTGTGTGAGATGGAATTTCCACTTAAATAGGCGAAGTCCTAATATCCCAGAGGCAATTTTCTTCTCATTAAAGACGATTTCTTAAAATTCGATTACTCCGCTGTACGTTTAACAAAGTCAGTGCGCCATTCTTCTTTCTCACGAGTACGCTGACAGTAATCGATTGAACGGAGTTGATAAGATTCTCTCACATTCTTCCCTCAGTGTGGGTGAGTGTGTGTGTGAATGTGTGTATGTGTGTCTGAAGTAGATCATTCTACTACATTTACAAGATGACAGCGTATTTCACTCACTGAAGTTCTTGTGAAATTGGTTGTCAAACACAAGAACTACAGAACAAGAATATCCAGTCAGAAGAAGAACTGGGTCTAAATGTCATGTTTACCCAGGTTTGATAATCATCCAGTTATCTGTTAAATGATGTATTATAATCCTGCTTCAGTCATACGAGTAGATATATAGATGATACATTTAATGCGATAAATTTGACTATTTTAAGTTTTATTTCAAATTTTGTACGTTTATTAAGAAGATAACTACATCAAATCAAATAATGTCCGTGTATTAATAACGTAACATCAAACAGTTCAAAGATTTTGCTTCCTAATATACAAGCACAAATTTTCTCTGAGAGAAAGGGAGGTTAGTCGAACCTCGACTGGTTCACATTAACCTCCCCTGTCTTTCTTTACAAGATTTCCTTCAGAAAACTTGGTCGTCATTGTTGACATTTGTTAAAGTTTTCTAAAACAGGTTGATCATTTAGAAGAAAAGTATGTGCTGGTGCATTAGTTACATACAAGAGAAAAAATTTATTCTTTCTAGTTCTTGTGTTGTAAATCATATTTTCACAACAAATTTCACAACGAAACTGTAATGGTGAATGAGGAAAATAGTAAATAGAGTAAGCAAAACTGAAGCGAAACAACGAAACACTTATACAGCTTTACAGGAATAGGAAGCGTTTCTACGTATATTTCATACACGAATTGGAAAAAACTATTCGACTTCAGCTTTTATTTTAAATAAATCACTCTGATGTTTCTTAAATGCAACAGCAAGAATTTTTGACCAGTATATCTTCCAAAGTACGGAATCTACAGGCGTTATCTTGACAATATCTTCTGAAGATTTCTTACTGTACGAAGATATGAAATGCATTAGCTACCTGACGTCTGTAATTAATGCAGTCTTTGGTACGTAGGAAACCAGATTTCAGACTATAGAAAATGCTTAAGATAATTTTCTAACTTCTTCACAATCTCCACAGCAGTTGTGGCTTTAAATGAGAAAAACCAGAGAGGCAGGCTCCATGAGAAGCAGGTGACAACAAGAGCCGGACGTTTGTCTCCAGGGCGGTGGGGAGTTTCCATCATCATCAAGTTACAAGAACAATGGTATACCATCAACAAGTTAGAAGAACAATGGTATATTATCAACAGTTTAGAAGAACAATGGTATACTATCAACAATTTAGAAGAACAATGGTATACTATCAACAATTTAGAAGAACAATTGTATACTATCAATAAGGTATAAGAACAATGGTATAAGAACTTTGTTTATGAAAAAAGGGAGATTAAAAAAACACTAACAGCACATGCATGGATTCCGTATTTCTGCAAATGATTTAGCTGTGGCTAATCAGTTTTTTCTCACAGATTTGAACTGGTTAAAAAAATGTCTTCAGCTTCTGGTACTAGCGATTTGTTTTCAGATAGTCATTATATCCTTGCCCATGACATTCTGTATTCTTTTGGTATTATAATTGGAATTTTAGGCCTGGCTGGAAACTTGACAAACGTTCGAACATTAATGGCCATGGGGGTCAAGGACGGGGTTACAGTGTCGTTCCTTTTTCTGTCCTGTTCTGATCTCTGACACATTATTGTCTCATTAGCTCTTCCAGTTTTCGCGGTAACATGGCAACTGGAGGCTAAAACTCAGATTTTCTGTGTATTTTCAGATTGATCTGTATGGAATCATTGTATTTTTAGGCAACACTGGAAACTCAGTATATACAAACACAATGTTAATCACATCATTCCTAGCACTTGCCCGGTGTCTTTGTGTGTTCAAACCACTGTATTTTAAGGATGCATTCACGAGGAAAAGATCATTGTGGATTATGTCAGCATTTTCAGTAATATCAGTTGTTAGTTATATGCCGTTATTTGCTACCATGGGCATGAAACCGCAGCAGTACAAAGCTACAAACACGACTCGCTTAAAGTTATGGTTTTCTCCACAAAGAGAAAATATTAAGAATATTCTCTGGGGAATGAAAGATTGTTTTCTTATACCCGTCACGCAAGTTGTTGTTTCTATTTGCTTTTCTATCTTGACTTATAGTCTTCGTCAAGTTTCTAAATTCCGCCAGTCATTTCTTCCTACTCCAACAATCTCAAAAGATCAACAAAGCCAGATCTGGACATCCAAACAGAAAGACATTGATAAAGATCAGAGTTCAGCTTCTAACAGACTAGGACAGAAAGAGATCCGTGTTGTTCGCCAAGTTGCCCTGGTCTCACTTCTGTACGTTATCTGCAACACACCCAAGATCATCTTGACATTAACTGGACTGATAGTACCAACGTTGAGTGTTGAAGGTCAGAACAATGACATATATGCCATAATAATCAGACTTGTTGGAATAGTTCAAATGATCAATTCGAGTGTGTCTTTTCTCATTTACTACAATTATAACTCTAAATTTAAATCTCTATGTAACATTTAAAATCAGGAAAACTCAATGGGCATTATTTGGAAAGTTTGATTTTAAGATTTTGAACGATCTCTCTATTTTGAACATATTAAACGTCATGAGAGTTTGGAGAAAACAGAAAATATTGGAATAAGAAAGAGAGGAAGACCAAAGTCAAGATGGCAACAAGATTTTGTTGATGATCTGCGAATAGATGAATCAGCAGATGTACGTCTTCATTACAACCGAGAAGCCTTCAAGAGAACTATTAGAGAGGCAAAGTTCCGCAAGGGACATGCTAACGAATGAATGAATAAATGGAGGAGCTCTCTGGTGCTAGAAATGAAAACACATTTTATTAGTTAGTTAGTTAGTCAGTTAGACAGTTAGTTAGTCAGTCAGTCAGTCGGTCGGTCGGTCGGTCGGTCGTTCGGTCGGTTAGTTAGTTCGTTAGTTAGTCAGTCAGTTAGTTAGTTAGTTAGTTAGTTAGTTAGTTAGTTAGTCAGTCAGTCAGTCGGTCGGTCGGTCGGTCGTTCGGTCGGTTAGTTAGTTAGTTAGTTAGTTAGTTAAGTAGGTACATAGTTAGTTAGTAGTTAGTTAGTTAGTTAGTTAATTAGTTAGTTAGTTAGTTAGTTAGTTACTTAGTTTGTTAATTAGTTAGTTAGTTAGTTAGTTAGTAGTTAGTTAGTTAGTTAGTTAGTTAGTTAGTTAGTTAGTTAGTTAGTTATTTTATCCTATTGGGCCAAAGCCGGCGCATATGGCGTAGGACAAGGCTCTCCATGTCTGGCGATTCCTTGCTACTTGGTTTAGATCTTCAATGTTTCTGATGAGCATTGTTGAACACTCCTTAGTGATAACTCTTCTTAGTGTGTCTTTGGGTCTTCCCCGCTTTCTTTTACCCCCTGATGACTACGTAAATGCTTGGTGTGGGAGTCGTTTTTCGTCCATTCTAAGTTTTAAAAAAAGGTAAAGGTATTCCTCTTATATCTTAGAGAAAGTAGCTGGCCGAGGTCACATTGTATCTTCACCAAGTAATTCAGAGTACAGGAAGTTAGCATTCCCCTAGCTACAGGGTTTGATTTTAAGATACTTACTCTCATTAATATATAACATCATGTAGTCTTCAATGCTTAATACACCAATACTCTGCTTTTCATCTCTTCGTTTTTCTGTGTTATCGTTTTTTCGTTGCTTTTAAATTATAACAATGATGATGGCATTACGGTCACATCATTGCCGGAGGAAGACCTTGACAATTTCGTCAGTTTTGTTATGAAGTACAATCTTGTCATTTCTTTCACCTCCCATCTCTCTACAACTTCTGATAACTTTCTCGACATTGCCGTCAATATCGGCCCTACCGGGCTTACTACTTCTGTCCACTATAAACCTACAGACTCTCACAGCTATCTCTTGTACTCTTCCTCCCACCCCAGATCGTGTAAAGACTCTATTCCTTTTTCCCAGCTTCTTAGGTTGCGACATTTGTGTACTGAGGATGCTGATTTCCAGGATCAAGTTCACAAAATGTTAGCTATCCAGAACAAGTTCTCAAGTCGTCTCGGAACCGCATCAGCCATGTATCCCTCCAACAACCCCTTACTCCTAAACCGCCATTTAGCTCGGACAGAGTAAAACTGGTACTCACGCACCACCCTCATTGTTTGGTAGTTGAGAACATACTGTTTCGCCATCTCCATCTCCAGACAGAGCCTGATACACGTAAACTCTCTGGGGAATCCCCATTGGTGGCCTACAGACGGGATAAAAACCTCAGGGACTTTTTAGTCGCCTTAAGACAGATGACACTTTTTATGGTACCAGACGTTGTTAACGTCGTAGATGCAACACTTGCCCGTTTGTTATCGAGGCTAGCCAGATCTCCTTCCCTAAGTCCACGTTAACAGTTCAGGAGGGCTTCACCTGCACTTCACGCAATGTCATTTATGCCACTATGTGTAAACGTTGTGACATGAAGTATATAGAGGAGACCGGTTTATGCTTAGGAGATCTTTTTTGTCAACATCTTAACATTTCTAAGAGCGCATGGACCCATGTGTCAAAGCACTTGTGCCAGAGCAACCACAGGGGTAAGCGGGACATTTCTGTCAGTGCGATCCGCTCTTGCTCTTCTGATGTACGATCTCGGAGGGTCCTAGAACAGCGCCTTATTTTCCAGGCTGGCTGTGTCCACCTAGCGGGAATTAACAATTTATTCAGCTTCCTTTAAACTTCTTTAGATTTCCACTTATTTTCTGCGATTCTTACTTTACTTTCTTGTTTTAAGCAATTCGATAGAGCTTCACGTTTTCTCCCACCTTCCCTTCTTCCGCCCCCCCCCCCACCCAGCCCACTACTACCACCTTCTCCTCTAAGCCTCCTACAGGTGTTTATTGCCCCTTCTGGTCTCTTTCCCCCCCCCCCCCCAATCGGATCTCCACCATTCACCGGCGCTGATATCCGATTGGTTTAATCCTCTTTCTTTTGTGACATCACAGCCTGGTCTCTAGGACTCATTCTAGCGCTTTCTTTTGTGACATCACAGCCTCGTCTCTAAGACTCATTCTGGCGCTTTCTTTTGTGACACCACAGCCTGGTCTCTAGGACTCATTCTAGCGCTTTCTTTTGTGACATCACAGCCTCGTCTCTAGGACTCATTCTAGCGCTTTCTTTTGTGACATCACAGCCTGGTCTCTAGGACTTATGCTAGCGCTTTCTTTTGTGGCATCACAGCCTCGTCTCTAGGACTCATTCTAGCGCTTTCTTTTGTGACATCACAGCCTGGTCTCTAGGACTGATTCTGGCGCTTTCTTTTGTGATATCACAGCCTCGTCTCTAGGACTCATTCTGGCGCTTTCTTTTGTGATATCACAGCCTGGTCTCTAGGACTGATTCTGGCGCTTTCTTTTGTGATATCACAGCCTCGTCTCTAGGACTCATTCTGGCGTTTTCTTTTCATCAAGGAGGAGGATTGCCAAATTCTTTTTTTATTTTCTTTTAGTTATGTGTTGTGTTGTGTTTGTGTATGTAATCCTTGAAAAAGGTTCACGCCGAAATATTGGATGTTTTTTTTTGTTTTTCATTACACATTCTCATCTTACTGACTTTCTCATTTTCCTCACTCCCTCTGTAGCTTTGAAAACTGTACCATACACTTCTATTTACAATTATAACAAAGTTTCACATTTTCGCACTTCCCGGTCTTTCGTCACCATGGTACCCCTGTAAATTTCACTGTTCTTCATTCTTTAAATACAAGTGGTTCAAAGTGTAGTAGTTTCTGAAGTTGTCCGCAACAAATTTCGTGCATTTGTTCTTAAACGTATTATTTTGGTCGTTTTTTGTGATTAAAGTATATTATTTTGGTCGTTTTTCTGACCAAAGTATATTATTATGAACGATTCTTTGGTTAACGTATATTATTATGGCCGTTTGTGCGACTAAAGCATAATATTTTGTTCGTTATTTTTTTACTAAAGTATATTATTTGTGTCACTGCATTTTAAATGTCAGGTATAAACTTTACTATGTGCTATATATTAAGTTAGAGACTTTACTATGTGCTATATATTAAGTTAGAGACTTTACTATGTGCTATATATTAAGTTAGAGACTTTACTATGTGCTATATATTAAGGTACAAATTTGACTAGCACACACGTGTATTGTAGTTTCTTTTATTTCTCTTTATTTGAGTGTTGCCAACAGTCGGATATGTTATATATTTAGTTATTTATGCTTTTATGTTGCTCTCCTGTTAATGGAAGTGAAATAAAGCTTATACTTCACTTTTCGCGGACATTCACCTTTTCTTAGTGATCTGAACCTTAACAAGACGAAAAATCGATTTATTATTATTATTATTATTCTGCAATATCAGATGACTAAATCACAGCTTCTAATTTCATGACATATCCAGTGACTAAATCACTGCTTCTAAAGTCATGACACATCAAATGACTAAATTACCGTTTCTAAAATCATGACATGTCCAGTGACTAAATAACCGCTTCTCAATTCATGAAACATCAAATGACTAAATCACTGCTTCTAAATTCATGACACATCAAATGACTAAATCTCTCTCTCTCTCTCTCTCTCTCTCTCTCTCTCTCTCTCTCTCTCTCTCTCTGAATCTTAAGTGCCTAGGGCACATGGGGCTTCCGCAAGGGTTTTCCACAAATGCCTGTCCGTCGCCTTTTTTTCTGCTCTTGCCCAGGTGAGCCATTTATTGCTCAACATCCTTTCTGTTGTTCTTCTCCATGTCTCTTTTGGTCTACCCTTACTTCTGTTCCCCTGTGGTGTCCATCTTAGTGCTATTTTTGATAGTGAGTTGTCAGTCATTCGGAGCACATGTCCCAACCATCGCCAGCGTCTTTCCTCAATAATTGTTGTCAGTGGCTTCATCTGAATGACTAAATTACCGCTTCTAAATTCATGACACATCCAATCACTTAATCACTGCTTCTAAATTCATGACACATCCAATGACTATATCACCGCTTCTAAACTCATGACACATCCAATGACTACATCATCTTTTCTGAATTCATGACACATCCAATAACTAAATCACCGCTTCAAAAATTATGACATGTCGAGTAGCTAAATCATCGCTTCTAAATTCATGATATGTCCAGTGACTAAATCTCAGCTTCTAATTTCATGCACACCCAATGACTAAATCACAGCTTCTAAATTCATGGCATGTCCAGTGACCAAACCAATGCTTCTAAATTCATGGTGCATCCAATGGCTAAATCACAGCTTCTAAATTCATGACATGTCCAATGACTAAATCACTGCTTCTAAATTCATGACACATTGAATGACCACATCACCGCTTCTAAATTCATGACACATCCTATGACTATATCACAGCTTCTAAATTCGTGGTATCCCAGGTGACTAAATCACTGCTTCTAAATTCATGGCACGTCCAGTGACTAAACCACTACTTCTAAATTCATGACACATCCTGTGACTAAACCACGCCTTCTAAATTCATGACATGTCCAATGACTAAAACACTGCTTCTAAATTCATGACACAACCAATGAGTAAATCACTGCTTTTAAATTCATGACATATCCACTGAGTAAATCACTGCTTCTAAATTCATGACTTATCAACAGACTAAAGTACTGCTTCTAAATTCATGACACATCCAACGATGAAATCACCGTTTCTAAATTCATGAAATGTTCATTGACTAAATCACTGCTTCTAAATTCATGACATATCCACTGGCTAAATCACTGCTTCTAAATTCTTGACTTATTAGCAGACTAAATTACTGCTTCTAAATTCATGACACATCCAATTACCAAATCACCGCTTCTAAATTCGTGACACATCCAATGAGTAAATCACCGCTTCTAAATTCATGATATATCCACTGACTAAATCACTGCTTCTAAATTCATGACTTATCAACAGACTAAATTCCTGCTTCTAAATTCATGACACATCCAATGACTAAATCACCGCTTCTAAATTCATGACATGTCCTGTGACTAAATCACCGCTTCTAAGTTCATGACATGTTATAGAATGAAAGAAATCGTTATGCTCTGTTCCACTGATATTGCCGCGCACTGTGTACCTGTGACATGGCTACTGTGCGGGCGTGGACTGACTGTGAGTTTAACATCAGTGTCAGTCAGTTTTTGCCATTGTATGTCCTGGTTCTTAGACAAAACGAAACCACACTGATTACACATGTGAACAGAATTCAATTTTAATTGTCGGTATCAGTTTTACAATCTTCTCCAGACAAGGGAAAAGAAACACAAAGAGGGACATCTTACCTTTAGATTTACAGCACTCACCATCTCTGACTCACTCATACAGTACTCACCATCTCTGACTCGCTCATACAGTACTCAACATCTCTGACTCGCTCATACAGTACTCAACATCTCTGACTCGCTCATACAGTACTCAACATCTCTGACTCGCTCATACAGTACTCACCATCTCTGACTCGCTCATACAGTACTCACCATCTCTGACTCGCTCATACAGTACTCAACATCTCTGACTTGCTCATACAGTACTCACCATCTCTGACTCGCTCATACAGTACTCAACATCTCTGACTCGGTCATACAGTACTCAACATCTCTGACTTGCTCATACAGTACTCAACATCTCTGACTTGCTCATACAGTACTCACCATCTCTGACTCGCTCATACGGTACTCACCATCTCTGACTCGCTCATACAGTACTCACCATTTCTGACTTGCTCATACAGTACTCAACATCTCTGACTTGCTCATACAGTACTCACCATATCTGACTTGCTCATACAGTACTCACCATCTCTGACTCGCTCATACAGTACTCAACATCTCTGACTTGCTCATACAGTACTCACCATCTCTGACTCGCTCATACAGTAGTCACCATCTCTGACTTGCTCATACAGTACTCACCATCTCTGACTCGCTCATACAGTACTAACAATCTCTGACTTGCTCATACAGTAAAAAAAATTAAAAGGTAAAAAGTTAAAATTCCCGTTCCCATGCCATTAAGACATATTGGGGAATACGGTGTTAGTCCCGTATTTTCCATGACCTTCAGCACAAGAAAGTGTGATGTGGTCAGTATCACGCCTGGCCGCTTTACCTTCCCAGATTCCTCTGGTACCTATTTTTAGAGGCTGGGTCTCCCCCGGCGCCTTTAGTTGGTGCATGCCAGAAAAAAATCCCACTGCTGGTAATGAACCTGGTATAATATGTTGTTATTTTGCTATACTTTGTTTATATTGCTTATATGTTGTTCAATATTTTATAACGTGGTCACACAATAAACATAATCCACATACTGAGAACTTCACTGGTCCAGAATTAGGAATACACGTTGTCACGAAGACAGAACCGTCTTACACAAATTTAGATACTATGATACGATGTAGTCCATTTGTTCGTTATGATAATACACAAGTTTTATTTACACAGTTGTCTCCTCTAACTTGGAATATAATTTCCATCAAACAGTTCATATGAAAGTCTTAATCAACGAGATTTAAACTCAATAAGCATACGAATCTGGATCACATGAGCATTTATGAACAGTTTAACTCTGTCGCTCTCATGAGCCATCAACGAACTCAGTCTTAATATGCAAATTAGTCTAATCTACCTGGACCTCGTTAAATGAACTGTCAACGAAATGTAAGTTCAGATCTTTCCGTTTTCTACTCACTGTATCGACATCTATTTACTAGCTCTCCTAGGAACCTGTATCAAACTAGCACGTAGTTTCATTACATCAGCATGACTATCTGCTTCTATATCCTTCTGTCTATTTCGCAAGGTGCACTTCTGCCTATTTGTATTTACACATCTGTCTTGGTCATGATCTACTTATCTGAGTTTGTCTGAGTGTCCGAGTATCTTAGTGTCCGAATATCTTAGTGTCCGAGTATCTTAGTGTCCGAGTATCTTAGTGTCCGAGTATCTTAGTGTCCGAATATCTTAGTGTCCGAGTATCTTAGTGTTTGGGGTGTATTCATTGCCGAGTATCTGGTTATCCTCGTCTCAGAATACTTCAGTGTCGGGTGCCTCTTGCCTCCTCTGTTCTTTTGTCTCCTCTTCTTCTCACTGTCTGTCTGATTGTCCTTCCTGACCGTCTGATTGTCTGTTTATTGTTCTTCCTGACGGTCTGATTGCCTGCTTTTTTCCTATCTCTGCTCTCTCTATCTTGATGGACTGACCAATAGGTGTTTCTGCTCTGCCCCAAGCTGTCCACAGGTTTCTATATGTATCCCGATTGGTTCTCTAGTCATAACCTGTCAGATTAGTGTTGTGGAATGCCCTTTGAATATGGCACTTTATTTATTTTCCCAGCCCAGTTCGCAGACTATCCGTCGAGAACAAGAGTTTTGGATTATCATAAACCCGTCTAGTTTCAATGTCTATTTTATCACCTCGGGCAAGTTGTTACCGAGATCCTATTCTTCGTGCGCCGACGGGTGTTCTCATCAGTTAGTATTCGACTACTTCCAAGAGTCTTGATTTTGTCGGCGTTATTGTTTGTCTGCCTCTTCTATTCGTCTGTTTCTTCTGTTTATATTTGTCAGCGTTCAGTCGTATCATGGAAAGTCAATTAGGAAAAAGATCTGGTGGTGACGCCTCCAGGCCAGATAGATCTAATTTTAACACTGGGGAAGAGTGTGAGGCAGAGGTCAGTACTAGTAATTGTGATGACGGACAAAATCCTGACGGTGTTACCAAGGAAATCCCCTGTATCAAACTAAAAAGAAAAATAAGAGTAGGAACATGGAATGTAGGAAGCATGTATGAGGGAAAATATCAAGTAATAAGTGACGAGATGAAAAGAACGGGGATACACATTTTGGGAATCTGCGAACATCGATGGAAATGATCAGGACACCTTAAGAGTGTTAATGATAATATATTTATATATTCTGGCGGAGAAGTAGGAGGAAAGAACGGCGTGGCTTTTTATTTGGACAAATCAACATTAAAAGCATTACTAGGCTACAATCCAGTAAGTGATAGAATCCTAACAATCAGACTTAAGGGCATTCCTAGAAATGTAACAATCATCCAGATATATGCACCTACATCAGCAGCAGAAGAAGAGGAAGTAGAAAACTTTTATAACACACTGCAAACGACAATAGACCAGGTACGGAAAAATGATATTCTATTAATAATGGGTGATTTTCATGCAAAAATTGGTACAGAAAGAGCAGAAGATGAAAGACATGTTGTAGGGAAATTTAGCATAGGACATAGAAATGAGGCAGGTGACAATCTAATGGCGTTTTGCATGGAAAATGAGCTAATGATCGCTAACACACTTTTTAAACAACATCCAAGAAGACTTTACACATGGACATCACCTGATGGGAAAACCAGGAATCAAATAGATTACATTTTAGTGCAGAGAAGGTGGAGGTCAAGCATAACATCAGCAAAAACTTTACCAGGCGCTGATTGTGACACGGACCATGAGTTATTAATAGCAGACATGAAGATAAAGATGAAAAAGATAGTTACGGGATCAAGACCACTCCGCTTTGACCTTACAAATATACCAGAGCAATACGGTATAGAAGTGAAGAACCGTTTCGAAATCCTGATGGCTGTACAGGAGGAGATGACACCAGATGAATTGGCTATGCAGGCCAAAGATATCTTAGTAACAACAGCTAAAGACATGGTTCCAGTAAAGAAAACACAAAAGAATAGATGGATCACAGCAGGTACACTAGAACTGATAAAACAATGTAGAGAAATGAAGACACAATGGAAAGTGACAAACAACAACAAAGATAAATATAAAACTTTAACAAAAGAAGTACGAAGAAACATAAGAAAAGACAAAAAAACAATACATACAAGATTGTTCTTAAAGAATAGAAGAACATCAGAAGTGTGGAAGAGATAGTGAAATGTTTAAAGAAATGAAGACATTGACGAGAAATGTCACACCTAAGCTAAATGTAATTTGTGATGAGATGGGGAATACCTTGACAGAGACAGAGGAAATTCTAGAAAGATGGAAGGAATATTGCAAAAGAATGTATGAAACAACCGACTATGGAAGCATAAATCAACAGTGTGAATTATTATTGGAGGAGAAAGAACCCGAACCGACAATGGTAGGAGTTTTATGGGCAATAAAGAATCTGAAAAATGGTAAATCACCAGGATGTGATGAGATAACAGCTGAATTTATTAAAGCAGGAGGAAAGGAGTGTGCAACAATCTATCATGCACTATGTAAAAAGATATGACATTCAGGTGTTTGGCCAAAAGAATGGAAAAGAACTGTATTCATACCACTGCCAAAAAAGGGTAACCTGAAATTATGCACCAACTACAGAACTGTTGCCGTGATTAGTCATGCCAGTAAAATTCTGTTAAAAATCATAATGGGTAGACTTCGTAAGAAAATGGAAGAAGAAGTCAATAAGGTCCAAGCTGGTTTCAGGCAAGGAAGAGGATCAAGAGATCATATATTCAATCTAAGATTAATAATAGAGAAATGCAGAGAGTTTAATGTGAATCTATATTTATCCTTTATAGACTACTCAAAGGCATTTGATTGTGTACAACACCAGAAACTTTGGGAAATAATGAAAGAAATGGGATTTCCAACACATTTGATACAATTAACATCACTGCTGTATCTAGACCAACAAGCAGCAGTAAGAATAAATGGTAAAACAACAAGTTGGTTTGACATAAAACAAGGGGTCCGTCAGGAGTGCATATTGTCACCCTATGTATTTAACTTGTATACTGAAAATATAATGAGGAATGTTAAAGAAGATGTAGACAAAGAATATTATGATGCCATACAGTTGGAGGTTATGAAATACCAGAGATTAGATATGCTGATGACACAGTATTACTGTCCACAACACAAAAAGGAATGGAAAAACTAATTATGTCAGTCCGCAAGAACAGCGAAGAGCAGAACCTCTATCTTAATGCAAAGAAAACTAAATTGATGACACCTGACAAAACAAACAAGGCAACTGAAATATGTATCAATGAGGAAAAACTGGAAAAAGTGGAGAGTTTTGAATTTCTTGGAACGCTACTAACTAATAATGGAGATACAATGAGGGAAATTAAAAGGAGGACATCTATCGCTCTTCAGAAAGTAAAACAAATAAAGAATCTGTGGAGAGGAGCAGACAGAACCACAAAAATAAGATTTTTAAGGGCATGCATCTTTCCCATAGCAACATATGCCTGTGAGACCTGGACACTTAACAAAACAGCTGAGAAACACATAAATGCCTTTGAATGTAAATGCTACAGAAGAGTTCTCCAAATATCGTGGACACAAAAAAGAACAAATATATCTATACTACAAGAGCTTAATATTGGCTAGTGAAGAGGACTAAAGAGAGAAAACTGAAATATTTTGGACACATTAAACGTCATGATAATTTAGAGAAGACCGTATTGGAAGGATACATAATGGGAAAAAGAAAAAGAGGAAGACCAAGACGAAGATGGCTGCAAGACATCGTTGACGATCTGGAAATGGATGCAACAGCAGCAGGCCATCTTGCTCACAACCGAGAGGCCTACAGGAGTGCTGTTTGGGAGGCAAAGTTCCGCAAGGGACATGCAAATGAATGAATGAATGTTCAGTCGTATTAGTCTATTACTAGTGTTGTGTGAATTGGTTTTCTACCTTGCTCTAAGTTTCCTGTGTAACATTTCTGTTCTTATTTATGTTAACTATTATAACTAAAATGTATTCATAATTATATTCATACTTCTATTTACAGGGGACTGTGGTACACTGCTAACACTGGACTAGTAAAAAGATCATTTAATCACTCAGCTAATCATGCGCCTAAAAATAAAGTTTACAAATGTTTATAAAAGCCGCCACTGAAGTGCACTTGTCAGTGCATCCTTCTTTTGTTGGATAGCCCGAAGGCAAAACGTGGATTGGAAACCTTTAAAAATCAACAAACAACGATCATTGACTTAAGAGAATCGCTGCTGAATGAAGACGAATTTCTGTTTACGACAATATCAGAACATATATAGATTGTCATTAAAAACATAAATCTCTACGCATAGTATAGAAAAAAAAAGAGAATAGTTTTTAATGTTACATTTGGGTGCTTGAAAATAAAAATCTGTTTTCCTTTGTACTTTACGCTGAATGAATAAATTACAAGGCTTAGTCAAGTCCCAGTTTTCTGTATGTCTGTGGAGATAAACATCACAGGCATACATGTTTCTACTATATTTATTTGTTGTTTTTTTTATCTGCAGGATTCTGGGTGTGTGCAAATGATTAAAACTGTTTCTTTTACATTCGGTTATTCAATATGTTGATATATTTGCATAACTTTTCTCTCTTTGCATATTCTTTCTCTGTCTACACAACCTATCTCTGTCCACATAACTTTTCTCTTTTTGCATAGTCTTTCTCTACTACATACGAGTGAAAATAATATATGATTGTTGGTTCATGTTTTTAAATCACGTTTTCAAAAACAAAAAGTACATATGAAAAAATGATAACAGAATAATGGCATGAAAATGACTCTATGACATAAAACAAACAAATGAAGTAAACTTACATAATGATGATATGATTAAAGACTTCTTCAAATATTATAGAAATAAAAATAAAGCATTTAAACTAGAAATAAGCAGGGATATTAAGTTTTCAAATCCAGAACATAACTTAAATAACAAGTAAATAACAAGTAAATAGCAGTAATTAACTCTATATAACATACAGAAGAAGCCCACAGGTGCTATTACCTCCAGAGAAAGGCCAGTCTTTAGCAAAACAGACATCTTATTAATATTAAGTAAAGACCAAAAGCAAAGATTGGCCAAATACTTTCAAGAAATGCTTAATCGACCACACCCAAATGAATTAATAAAGATTGAAACCGATTTACCATTCCTAAAACTAAATGTCATTTTAGATGAAATTATACCGAATGAAATTGAAACAGCAGTGAATCTAATAGCAAACAACAAAGCTACAGGTGAAGATGAAATAACAGTCGAAATGTTAAAAGCTATTAATAAAGACAACATGAGCCAACAAAAAAGAATGTTTAATAAAATTTGAAAAGAAGAAAAAGTCTCTTCAAATGGAAAAAGTGAATCATTGTTAAAATAATCAAAAAAGGCAAACTTAGTGATTGCAATAACCAGAGGGGTATAACGTTATTATCAGTTGTGTGAAAGGTGTTTTGTAAAGTGATTGTGAATAGAATTAAGGCTGTAGTGTATACTACAATGAGAGAAGAAAATGCAGGATTTCGAAAAGGGAGAAGCTGTGTCGACCAGATATTTACTCTCACAATAATACTTGAAGAACATATTGAAAAGCAGAAACCATTAATCGTGAAGTTCATAGACTTTAAACAAAGCATTTGATAGCATACACAGAGATTCATTATGGAGAATTTTAAATCTATATGGAATACCATCTAAATTGTCAACATCATTAGAGATCTCTACAACGGATATGTTTGCGCAATCAAGACAGAATAAGGAATGAGCGAATGGTACCAAATTGAAACAGGCGTGAAACAAGGATGTGTATTATCTCTCTTGTTTTTTGGAATTGCCATATACTTTATAAAGAAAAGATGATGTACATGTAAAACAGGCACTGATTGGGTACATGGGACCCAAATAGAAGATCTTTATTTTGCAGATGACATAACTCTTATCATGAAAATGTGAAGTCAATACAGGAAAAAACAGATTCCCTGTATTCTTTGGCTAGAAAAATACGTCTTGAAATTAACACAGACAAAACAAAAATAATGAAACTTCTCATTAATCAAGAAGAAACAATATACACAGAAGGAACAGTTGTTGATGAAGGAAATCAATTTGCATATCTTGGCAGCTACATAGACCAGGATGGTGACACCAGGAAGGAAGTTAGAATTAGAATTGCAAAAGCAGCATTGACCTTCAAAAATCTTGAGAACATATGGAATTCAAAAGTTATACTATAATAACTAAGTTAAGACTATTAAATTCAAATATGATAACCACCCTCATTTATGCATGCGAATGCTGGAAATCATCGGAAGAAATAGATAAGAAGTTAGACTCTTTTGAAAACAAGTGCCTCGGGAAAATACTTGGTATAAAGTGGAACGAATTCAAGAACAACGCAGAGATAAGACAGATGAGCAAACAACAACCTGCTTCATGAGTGATCAGAAAAAGAAGATGGGCATATGTTGGTCATGTGATGAGAAGAAACAATCAGAGAATACCAAAACAAGCTATCAAATGAAGCACAACAGGCTGAAGAAAAAGAGGCTGACCACGTGAAACTCTAAAGAGGACATTGTTAAGAAAACGAACGAATGAACAAGCATACTTTATTTTCAAAGGGTTAAGAATTGGGCACGCAGGCCCGTCTAACATTCGGCCCTTCATCATACAGCTTTCACTCTGTCACAGTCATTCAGCATTTATTAATGAACATTAATAATCATGAAGGCACAATTAAATGGCTGAAGACAGAATATTGATGTATTTATACGAGTACTAGAAATAAAACAGAATATCTGCTGTCTCCGTGACTCTTACAACTATCACGTTGACATTTCCCGTTGATGTAATGTATCCTTTCCTGTTCTAGAGTTATGCTCTGCTGTACTAACTGCAATATCTTGTGCTGGTTGAATGTTTGTTCACAGACTGGATACTGCTTCTACTTTTCTCATGTTATATGTACTTCTCTTCTGTTACTACTTTAATACTATTATTACATTCACTTACACTCGAGATGATAATCTTTCACTTAGAGTCGAGATTAATCTCTTTCCATGTCTGCTCAAGTATTCCCTTCACAGACTTTTACTTCCAGGAACGATCATTCCCTCAGTGTAGTTAGCAGCACAGTAGCAGCAATGTTACGTGTTAAAGACTTTGTTGATGCACATGCGACGATGACGATGAACGATGTTGAATGAACAACAGTGGCATACAAATCCAAGAACACATGACAGGACAAAACGTCAGCTCAAGACAACATGAAATATATTCCAGGCACCTAATGATGTCTGCAGACTTCGTCGGCACCAGAACTTTTAACTACGTTCTAAACTGCTGCAAAATCTAACATGGTACACACACAAAAACTACATTCTATCACAGAAAATCTAACCTTTCTACTCTGTACCAACTCAAACTTCAAACTGTTTGCATATCGTCTCCTTTCTGTCTCATGACACTTCTTTCTCACAAATTATACATGAACCATGAATCCCACGTGCAAAATGAGTTCAAGGGGAATAAATCTAAAAACAAAGCCACTGATTTCTATGGGACATAACCCGTTTTATCCCAACTTTCCACTTCTCTGAAGACTTGTCTAACTTACTTTTTACCATTCTATCAATCTATTACAGAAAGACCAGTGACAGTTTGTAGGTTAGGAAATGGTTTAGAGAGACGAAAGGGTATGGCACAGTTTTAAAAAGTACCATTCCTACCACTTGTGGCTAATGTGGTTCCAATCTTTATTTGTCTTTTCATCTCTTTGGGTAAAATTGCACCATACATCTTTTTTGCTTAACTCTGATCCAATGAGTTTCAGTGCTATGTCAAGCTGACATGAGTAAATGGAAATTGATACTTGGTTATGCTTGTGGTTGCGTATATTTATTCACTTTCAGAATCTTAAACCTCTTTGCTGTACTAAATCACTTCTGGAGCTATGAAATGTTAATGGAAGACAACAATGGGTGTCCTTTTATATTAATATAATTTAGAACTGTTTGGAAAGTCGCTTTGAAGCGACTCGTAAGGATCTGAGACTGTACTGAGACGTGAAGTAGTGATTTGGAATGCGACATTGTTACATGTGTATGTAAAGAAAATATCCGTTACGGAAGGAATACATTTTGGAAAAATTCCTGCCAAATAAAGTTTTCTGAAGGGGCAAAGCCGTATTAATGTTTGCACAGCAAGCCAGTTGGTTAATTCCCTGGAAAATAAAGTTACTGAATATATTTTTTTTTCTGTCGTAACCAACACGATTTACACGGCGAATAAGATGGCGGACTGAGCTGAGGATCTGATCTCTAGCTTGTTCATTGTAATCCAAGAAGGTGATTTTCGTTTCTTTCTAGAGTATCCATTTCATCATAAGTAACTATTTGCTGTGTGGTTTCGTTAAAAAAAAGTGGTTTTGAAGATACATGTTTATGAAACATTCCTAGCAGATTTTTGTTTGGAAGCCCCTCTCTTGTATGATTGTACTAATGTTTGACTGAAAACAGGAAAAATAAAGCCATGTTTACTCAGCAAAGTCTAGTCTCTTTGTTCTTACGTCGTTTGTCTGAATTTCTGGCCTTCGTTTACTCCACAAACGACGCTGCATCAGTACGAAAACTCGCTCTCTCTGTGATGTTTCAAGCAACTCCCAATCCTTGATACTGAAACATCTTTCATAGGTGCCCTACAGTTATCTTTGGATCTTGGTCTTGGTATAACTCAAGACTGCTATTCTTATCCATCTCCACCCCCAAATCCCCGCCAGCCTTTTCTCTCTCCACAACTTGTCGTGTGATATGGATGTCTTTGAAGGTCTTCAAATTTTGAACTAACGAGTATAGTCCGGACAAAGGCATCTATATTTTATTCATCAGAAATTATATCAAGAAAATATAAAAATTTTCCTACGTTGGTTTCTCAGATTTGAGCGGTTGCATTAGTTTAGTGGTACGTGGATCGAATCTTCCTATTCCGTTCTGATATTTATGTGTACTTCTTCCAACTATCCAATTTCTCTTTGTTTTATTATTTCCTATGGGATATTGAGAGATACAACAAATTGTTTGTTGGACAGATCTTCTTGTAACTTTTATCACGGAGAATTGTCTGCATCTAGTTCTCTAAATAGGCAATAGGGTTAGTTCGATTAACACATTTGACAGACTTTAGATGAGATCTAATTTTGATATAACTAGTTGAGATTGGTAGGCAGCTTGTTTTCCATACAGACAGTATAGAGTTAGTTCTACTGACACGGATGATGGCGTTTTGGTAAAACCTAATTTTCCACATTAGAGATGCTGTTTCATCTAGTCATTTGTGTGATATTTCGAAGAATGTGTTCTCACTGAACGAGGAATACAGTGGGTTAATCTATTCCCAGCCCCTCATTAAACATCTTTATTGCTGAACAGAATAAAATCTCACAGATTTGTTCCCTCACGGGAGACAAACAGGAAGAAATGGAGTCTCAGAAACTTTCTTGTATAGGTGCTTCCATTTTTTGAGTTCTGTGCTCCTAGACAGAATACAAAACCTTCTCTCGTCAGATGTATGTACAGGTCTGTATAGAAACATGAAATTCTTGATGCAGAATGTATACATTTCTATGTGACAATAATATGTAAGCTAGTATCTTTATTTGTTCTTCCATCTTTATCTTTCATGAACAAAGAAGTTTGTGGCAGTAATTTCGGGGCAGATAACTCTGATCAAGACTGAGAAGTGTTGACAGACTTTGAAGAAAGGCTATTCCCGGCAAGTGTTGACAGACCTTGATGCAAGGCTATTCCTGCCAAGTGTTGACAGATCTTGAAGCAAGGCTATTCCTGCCAAGTGTTGACAGATCTTGAAGCAAGGCTATTCCTGCCAAGTGTTGACAGATCTTGAAGCAAGGCTATTCCCGCCAAGTGTTGACAGATCTTGAAGCAAGGCTATTCCTGCCAAGTGTTGACAGATCTTGAAGCAAGGCTATTCCTGCCAAGTGTTGACAGATCTTGAAGCAAGGCTATTCCTGCCAAGTGTTGACAGATCTTGAAGCAAGGCTATTCCTGCCAAGTGTTGACAACATAAATATATCAGACAAATGCAAACTATTGTTTTAATGGATTCATTTATTTCATAATTCGAGACGCGGATTTGCGCTTTGTGATCAATGTCTAATCTTAACCTACTTAGATTCAGCATGTCACAACAATGTGGGCAGCGCTGGCCAGTGACAAGTTTGTCACAACAATCTGGGCAGCGGTGGCCAGTGACATGTTTGTCACAACAATCTGGGCAGCGCTGGCCAGTGACAAGTTTGTCACAACAATGTGGGCAGCGCTAGCCAGTGACAAGTTTGTCACAACAATCTGGGCAGCGCTGGCCAGTGACAAGTTTGTCACAACAATCTGGGCAGCGCTGGCCAGTGACAAGTTTGTCACAACAATGTGGGCAGCGCTGGCCAGTGACAAGTTTGTCACAACAATGTGGGTAGCGCTGGCCAGTGACATGTTTGTCACAACAGTCTGTTTAGCGAGGTGGGATTTGACATGGCGTTTAGTGTAACACCCAAGTATTGAGAACATCTTTCTATTCTCCCGTGAACACAGAAGAAAAGTTATTGACATAGCAGCTGTCATCGTTATCTTTATCACTGAATAATAGATCAACAATATCGGTACTTTAGCTTTTTTAATCCTAAATCAATGATAAATGCGGACTTGAATTAAAATGGCAACCTAAGACAGAAGTTGATAAATTCTAATCTCATCGTATTCGAACAGAATGGCAGACAGGAATTTAGAGAGAGAGAGAGAGAAATAGAGAGGTAGATAAATAGGTAGTTTGTAAGTGGTAATTAGATAAGCCAGCTAGACCTAGTTAGGTAGGTAGAAATAAAGATAGATATATAAGTCGCTAGGTAGATAGGTAAGCAGGCAGGCAACAAGATTAGACAGACAGACAGACAGATAGATAGATAGATAGATAGATAGATAGATAGATAGATAGATAGATAGATAGATAGATAGATAGATAGATAGATAGATAGATAAGTAGGTAGGTAGGTAGGTAGGTAGACAGGCAGGTATGTAGGTAGGTATGTAGGTAGGTGGGTAGGTAGGTAGGTAGGTAGGTAGGTAGGTAGGTAGGTAGGTAGGTAGGTAGGTAGGTAGGTAGGTAGGTAGGTAGGTAGGTAGGCAGGTAGGTAGGTAGGTAAACTGGTAATGAAATGTGCATGCAGGTTGTTTCAAAAGTAGGAAATGAGGCGGTGGAAAGACAAAAAGAGAATTGACGCATGCGTGAAACTGAATATCTGTTCTAGCACCCCATAGTAAATTTCCTGGCGTAAATTTGTAGCTATTAGAGATCATTTATTTCAGTCGATACGCCCGCTATATATATTTTTTTTTAGAATCAGAGCTATCCCAGATTCTTTCTAGTACGGTGACCATAATCGACTGAAATCTGATCTGATCATGTAGAATTTTTAGGCTGGTGAATATGTAATTGTGCGAATACTACTTCATCTGAAGATTGTTCATTGCAGTAAATTTAATAATGATGCAATATTTAAAACATATTTGAATTTCATATACGTTTGAGAGTTGAATAGAGAAATTATGGAAAATGAATATCCAATTAGAAGAAGAAAAGAACTTTACTCAAATATAAAAAAAAAAATTCCAAATCACGCAATCGTCCAGTAGCTTATGAACCAAGTATTGTAGTTGAGTCTTAGCCAAACGAACAAATGTATCGATTGTACTTTTAATGAGATCTAATGTAATGTTTTCTTTCACATTTTCTCAAGAAGGACATAACCTGACGTGTGACAATAATTTTCCCAGATAAAGATAAAAAGACGGCAGATTTGCTTTTAATACTACTAATACATGTATGTAGGACAATTTAATTCTTCAGACAAAATCAGGTTAGTTGAGTATCGACTTATTCAAGTTAAACCCATCCAGGTTTTCTTTAAAAGAGCCCACAGAAAACATTCTTCGTTGCTGGCTCGTGTTCACGTTTTGTCAAAGAACAGTCCCATTTCCAAACAGGGTACTGTATTAGTTACATACAGGTGATAATAATACATTGTTTTAGGTTTCTGTTTTTAAATCACGGTTTCAAAAACAGAAAAGTACATATGATAGGATAATAACAGAATAATGAAATGAAAAATGACTCAGTGGAATGAAACTAACAAATGAAGTAAACTTACATAAATAAGTTCTGTTTAAAGGCTTGTTCAAATATTACAGAAATAAAAATGAAACATTTAAACTAGAAATAAGCCGGGACATTACGTTTTCTCATCCAGTAAATAATTTACATCTTTCTTAAATGCAACTTTAACAACATTCCAGCACGGTTTACTCAAAGAATTCAAAATATGGACGATTCCTGTTAATTTCTGGGAAATGAAAGTTATATCTGAAGGTTTTTAAACACATTCGTTTCGGGCCTGGGTTTATCTTTGTGTCTCTGGACCTTCCTCTGGGAAGCGGGTTGGAAGTGGGGGAAGGATTTTTGGAGCTCTTGGATCAGCACAAAGATCGGCACAAGGATGTGTCGACTTTTAAATATTTTAACTAGATCTGGGTTCTCTTTACTGCTTTGCTTGTAATGTAGGGGGTCTACAGCTGTTCTCAGACCAGAAAGGCGATCCATGGCAAAGAAAAGGCTGAAATCCACTGCCTTAGGAGATTATTAAAGGTCTTTATAAAAGTCAGCACGAAGATGTGCCCTAAAGAAACACACCAGTTGCCTGACATCTTTGATTAAAGCAATCTTTTCATGTTTCTAATCAGATCTACTGAAACAAAGAAAGAGAACTTTACAGCACGGTTTTCCTCCCAGCTCCATGTTATCAATGTCAAACATTGACACTGACAGCCAAAACCAAAAGAAAGATCTTCATGACAGAAATGAGATGTTTAAGGAGAACAATAAATATGACAAGAAGAGACCAAATAAGAAATGACACCATCAGGGCAAAGGCTGAAGTAGCACTAGTATTACATTATATCCAGAAACAGCAAGTCAAATGGTTTGGACATGTTACACAGTTACCACCAGACAGTATATCACAGACAACATTCACACTAAGATTTGTTGGTAACAGAGGAAGAGGCCGCCTACGCAGGAGATGGAGAGAAGAAATTACAAAAGAATTAAATATCCCATTATATGAAGCAAGTCGCTGAGCCCTATTAAGACGTCTTTTTGTCCCCCAACTCTGAGAGCTATATGAGGAAGCAGACAAGACAAGACAAGACAATCAGATCTCGTAACTGTAGAAAATATTTAAGATCTATTTAATGCTTCAGATTTTTCATAATTTTCACAGAAAATATAACTCTGGCTTCGAAAGTGAAGAAAAGGAGCTGGTTTATTTCTGAGAAAAGATTGAAAACAGCGCTGCGGTTTAGCACAATACAACAATTTCTTGCATACTGTCAAGCTACATCAAGAACGATATAAAAATTTGCACCATCACGCGTATAGGATAAATACTTCTATACTAGATTCAGTAGGTACATAAGTTTAACAAAAATTTGTAACTTTTTCTCATAGTTTCGACAACAACGATGTCTTCAGCGATGGTTGTTAACAATTTACTCTCCGATGTTCAGCACAATCTTGGCCAAGACATCTTGTGTGCGTCCGGTTTAATAATTAGCCTTTTCGCTCTGGCTGGAAACTTGACAAACGTTCGAACATTTATAGCCATGGGGGTCAAGGATGGGGTCACTGTTTCATTTCTTTTTTTGTCCTGTTCTGATCTTTGCTACGTTATTGTTAAATTAGCCATTCAAGTTTCCACAGAAATATGGCTACTAGAGTCTAATACTCAGTTCTCTTTATTTTTTGACGTTGCTCTGTATGGAATCATCATATTTTTAGGCAACATTGTAAATTTAATATATACAAACGTAATACTAATCACATCATTCCTAGCGCTTTTACGATGTCTTTGTGTGTTCAAACCACTGTATTTTAAGGACGCATTAACAAGGAGAAGATCCTTCTGGATTATGTCAGCATTTTCTGTAATATCAGTTGTTAGTTATATACCAGTACTTTCTACCATGGGAATGAAATGGCAGCTGGACAAAGCTACAAACACCACTCGTTTAAAGTTATGGCTTTCTCCACACAGAGAAATTATAAAGAACGTTCTTTGGGGAATGAAAGATGTTTTTCTCACACCCGTCACACATATTCTTGTTATCATATGTTTTTCTATCTTGACTTATAGTCTGTGTCAAGTTTCTAAATTCCGCCAATCTTCCTACTCCAACAATCTCAAAAGATCGACAAGGCCAGATCTGGACATCCAAACAGAAAGATATCGCTAAAAATCAGAGTTCAGTCTCTAACACATTAGGACGGAAAGAGATCCAAGTTATTCGCCAGGTCGCCCTGGTGTCACTACTGTATATCATCTCTAGCACACCCAAGATCATCGTAACAATAACTGGATTGATATTACCAGCTTTCAGTACCGTAGGTCCGTATAAAAACATTTATGGCATCATGTATGGTCTGGTTGAATTTATTCAACTGATCAATTCAAGTTTCTCGTATACTACAACTACAATTCCAAATTTAAATCTTTTTGCAAAATTTTAAAATCAGAAAAATGAAGAAGTGTGAACCGTGGGAGCACACACACACACACACACACACACACACATACACACACACACATGTACCTGCCGTGTAGCACAGGCTTTCGGCAGAAGGGGAACACAGCGACATTATGCAGCATGTAAGACATTTCACGAGTGTGAGATCTCCGTTTCGTTGCAATATGTAACCCAATAACCTAGGATCAGTAAAGCACTAAGTTAATACACGAACCTAACAATATAAAGAAAATGAACTGTTCCTTCCAGCTCCATGGTTGCGATATAACATAGATCAAATATCACATAACTCCAGCAGATACAAGAGAACAGGTTTAGTGATGAAACCCGATTTGTAGGTGCGTGCTGCCCAATGAAAACTGAATGTAGAGGCTGATGCAAATGACAATGAATATGAATTAATTGCCCTGCGATTGACATCGCTATGGGACAAATTCTCTCACGGCAAATCGTTGAAGATCATTCGTGCGAACTTTGCATCACTCGTTCATTTGCAGCGCAAGCCTATAAGTTTCCACAATAGAACTCTACAGGGGAAACTACTCTTTTATTTTCTTCTCCAAAATATTATCTATGTCCAGTTTTGTTACAGACAGTTATTGATTTTGTTAAAGGCATAACCACTGTCACTGATCTTTAAAAATAACTAGTAATCGAAAAGAAATTAATTCCTAATTAATAGATTAAACAATTAATTTGATCACTTCGGAAATGTCCTAGACAATATATTTTCATTGTAAAACGGAGCATACAATTTATGCGCTTAATTAATATAAATGTGTATCATTATTCAGATATGCTTGAGGTAGTTAAACTAATTAGAAACACAGATTACATAAAGTTAAAAATTAACACATTTTAGTAAATTTAGAATAGTTAATGTTAGACTCTGACAATTTCCAAACCTTTTTGTCCTTACATATCTTCATATAATATATCACAGCTTCCCACCCTATATTCTGGCAATCTCTTTATAAATCGCTGGGCGATTCAACAATAATTGTTGCTTTCAAGGACGCTGAGTCTAACCCATCTCTCTGAATAAACTAACTTTACAGCTTCACCAAGTAGGCAATAAGATCACATGAAGTTTATATTATCTTATCACTAAATACCCTGATAATGTCACGCAATGAAAGGAGCCCATGTGATAGCTACCCACATGAAAATAAAAGGATGTGTACTTGGATCAACTTATCAATTATTAAAGCAACTAACACTAAGAAACCAAAATAACATATTCCTAGTTATGTAATACTGGTACAGCATGAAAACCAGGGGTAAACAAAGAAAAAGTTATTACTGGTCAGTTTCTCCATTGACTCTGAACAAAATAAAGTGAACAGATACGATAATAGCTTCACCTGATATAACTTGAACTTTTTTATCGTCTCAGTATTTGTATAAACAGAATAAAAGATAAGATTAACAGTGTCCGTCAACGTACATAATTAATATTTTAGGTATGAATGTTTTCTATTTTATGTGTATGCATGTATGTATATATGTATGTACATATGTGTGTATGTATGTATGTATGTATGTATGTATGTATGTATATATGTATGTATGTATGTATGTATATATATATGTATGTATATAAGTATGTATATATGTATGTATGTATATCTGTATGTATGTATGTATAAATGTATGTATATATGTATGTATATCTCTATGTATATCTGTATGAATGTATGTATGTATTTCTGTATGTATGTACGTATGTATGTATTGATGTATGTATATATGTATATAAGTTTGTATATATGTATCTATGTATGTATGTATATATGTATGTATGTATAACTGTATGTATGTATGTATATATGTATGTATATCTGTATGTATGTATGTATGTATGTATGTATGTATGTATGTATATCTGTATGTATGTATGTATGTATGTATGTATGTATGTATAATATAATGCTAATTTAGAGAAGACCGTACTGGAAGAACATATAATGGGAAAAAGAAAAAGAGGATGACCAAGACGAAGATGGCTGCAAGACATCGTTGACGATCTGGAACTGGATGCAGCAGCAGCAGGCCATCTTGCTCACAACCGAGAGGCCTACAGGAGTGCTGTTTTGGAGGCAAAGTTCCGCAAGGGACATGCAAATGAATGAATGATGAATGTATGTATGTATTGATGTATGTATGTATGTATTGTGAGGAGTGTTCAAAAACAAGAAAAGTGAGAACTTTTCAAATGTCCAGCTGACCGGCACAGAGGCCGCAATGTGGCTAATGAGCCCACATGGAGGAAAGTATTGCCAGCAAACCGCCATTTGTCCTTTTCCGTTATGAGCATTAGTCGTCAAGGTACATCTGTTAAAGTGAACAGGTGCGTAAGTGTTCGTCGGATTAATGATAAAGTGACAGTGAATGAGTTTGAAGAACTGTATTTATTATGATATTTTAAAAAAAACGTGGTAAAACTTTACAGAGACAGGCATTTTCTTAACGAAGCATACAGGAAGGACTGTATTATCAGAATGCCGTGCTATAAGTGGTTAGGTGTTAAAAAAATGGTACAATGTCCTTTAACGAAGATCCCAAGACTGGACGACCTTCAATATCAACAGAAGACGACCATGTCAAGAGTGTTCTTTCCATGATTCGTGGAAAGTGTTTACTGTACAAAAATATTCTGACAAAGTGAGCATCAGCAAACGATCTTCTCATCAGGTCTTGACTGAAACACTTCATACGCATCGCGTCTGTGCAAATTTCGTGCCGAAAATGAAACAGATAAGTCGATCAAAGAGCAAGGTGTTGGTGGACGTGATTTTGTTTGAAATTACATAATCAATACCCATGTGAATTTGAACCACGTGGTAAGATGGCAAATTAACAGTTGTACTAGAAAGTATTACCGCATTTCAAGGATGCTGTGTGCACAGAGAGTCCTTAAATTTGAAAGAACCAGACTTGATGTTGCGCCAAGACAGCTCTCCAGCTCACGCCTCGCTCATCATCTGCAGTTACTTATCAGAACATCAGACATCCGTTGTGCCCCATCCACCATATTCTCCGGATTTTTTTCCTTTTTTAGCACAGAAGATTTTTTTTCTTGTTTCCCAAGCTTAAAACCACTTTGTAAGGACGTTGTTCCCAAACCAAAGAGGAGATTCATGAAAATGCGATAAGAGAACTTTTTGCGTGGTAAAGTACAAGGTAATTATCTCGTCATTTTTATTTCTTTCACCGCTAAAAGTTCTTTGACAGTTATTTTTAGAGTTATAACCTCACGGTGCTGTGTTCTATTACTTTACCGTGCAGTTGTAGAAAGTGTGTTCCAGAAAACATTTTTAAAAACTCACGTCTGAAATACTTTCTGAAGTTGAGGGGATTACTTGAAAGGTTACCGTGCTTTGTTAAATGAGCACTTTATGGCAAAAGTTCATTCTTTTTTATTTTGACACACTTTGTATGAGTAGATATGAAAATATGTATGTGTGAATGTATGTATGTATATGTATGTATGAATGTATACATGTATGTATGTATGCATGTATGTATGTATGTATGTATGTATGTATGTATGTATGTATGTAATGTATGTATATGTGTATATACGTATTACATAATAAATAGCTGGAAAAGAACAGAATGCCAATAGAATAAGTCATAGAACATCACTAGTTTATTCTGTATCCCGCAATGACTGCTAAAATTAGATTTTAAAATCTGTAATGTCGTCTTCCTAATACTACAGAGTCTGTTACTTTCTTTTTCTTGCTTCTTGCATATAACTAGTGGTTACAGTTAGTCGTCCAACGTTCATGAGAAGATGGGTCATAATCCTTCTATTTTGCTGCAAATCTATATTTTTAATAGGCTCCATCACAAAACGAAAGAGTCCATCCCTATGTTGTCGAACGGACTGTAAGGCCCCATACAAATTTTATGACTTGTATACGAAAATGGTGCAAGGTAAAGACACTTCGACCATGATGTTTGGAGTCGTCTGCTTTCACACAATATAATAAATGATAGTAAAGATCTCTGGCCATCTTCCACCTCATCTTGGTAGTCTCTGGTAGATCGGGAATTACAATATTTGTACAAACATCAGCTAAAAATAATCAATGTGTAGATCAATCTACAAATATTGATAACAATGTCAAATACCTATTATTGCTATAGTCTCTTGGTGACAGTAAACTGTTATTCCATGCAGCTGATGCAGTGATAATTTTGAAATAGAGATATCGCGTCGAATGGAAAGTGAGAATTAAAATGACTTGCTCGAAGACCAAGAGGAGACTCAAGAAAGCACCTGTTTCACAGCTCCACCACCAAAATGGATACCACGGAAGGGTGCATCACTTCAACTACGTTAACTTAGAATATTGATTTATTTTTACGAGTACCAGAAAGAATTGGAATAGTTTATAGGCCAGCGTCTAGTTTAGAGAGACGAAAAAAGTGTAGTGCAGTTAAAAATAGGAACTATTGCTAGCATTTATCCCTGATGTTGTTTCAAGTTGTATTCCTTTTCTTTGTATAAAACTGCATCACATATTCTTCCTAACTCTGTTCCAATGAGTTTTAAAGTAATTATACTATTTATTTTAGTTATAGCTGGTATTTTCGTCTTACAAATTGATTTTGAAGAGATATGCTCTAAATATTTATGGAGCTTATCTTTTGTTAAATGTTTCTCTCTTGAATGATTCTACCATTATTTAACAGATTACAGTAACATAAAGCCATGTTTACTTAGCAAAGTCTGCTCTCTATCTTTGTGCTTGCGTCTTTTGTCTGCTTTTCTGACCATCGTTTACTCCACAAACAACTCAGCATCAATACGAAATCTATATCTATCTATCTATCTATCTATCTATCTATCTATCTATCTATCTATCTATCTATCTATCTATCTATCTATCTATCTATCTATCTATCTATCTATCTATCTATCCATCTATCTATCTTTCTATCTATGTATCTATCTATCTATCTATCTATCTATCTATCTATCTATCTATCTATCTATCTATCTATCCATCTATCTATCTTTCTATCTATGTATCTATCTATCTATCTATCTATATCTATCTATCTATCTATCTATCTATCTATCTATCCATCTATCTATCTTTCTATCTATGTATCTATCTATCTATCTACTATCTATATCTATCTATCTATCTATCTATCTATCTATCTATCTATCCATCTATCTATCTTTCTATCTATGTATCTATCTATCTATCTATGTATCTATCTATCTATCTATCTATCTATCTATCTATCTATCTATCTATCTTTGATTTCTAGCATAATACATTCAACCTGGAAACATCAGCGGTTGAATGTATTATGCTAGAAATCAAAATATCAAATCTTAGCCCAATTCTAATTAGTTTTATATACCGACATCCAAATGCTTCAGCCGAGTGGTATGATAACTTTGCGACCATGATGGATGATGCTGTAACTCATAAATTCAAGGACATAATCATTCTAGGCGACTTCAATATAGATCTTAATCAGCCACATCCTACACGGAAGAACATTTTAACATCTTACAACTTCTCCCAAATTATGAACAAACCTACTAGAGTTGCTGAATCATCATCAACACTAATAGATCATATTTATGTAGCTGATCCAGGAAACATTACTGAATGTACTGTCCCTCATGTGTCACTGAGTGATCACTGCCCGGTCTGCTGTACGTGGTCACATAAGGGGTATAAAATACCAAAACACAAACATACCAGCATCAAGTATAGAAACTTTAAAAACTTTAACTTGGAATTATTTTTAACTGATCTAAAAGCTTCGCCTCTTACATACGTTTTCCAGTTAACAAATCCAGATGAGGCTATTGAATACTGGATCAAGATATTTCGAAATATTTTTGACAAGCATATCCCCATCAAAGAAAGGAGAGAAAAACACGTAACAAAATCCCCGTGGATAACTCCCGATATATTGCAACTCATGAGGAAACGGGATGAAGCTCACAAAAGCAGAAATTTCAGTAGCTATCGTTCACTTAGGAATAAGGTGCAGTATTTAATTAGGCAGGAAAAAAAATTACTTCAGAAATTTAGTGAAAGATAAAACTGATAGTAAATGAATCTGGAAAGCGATTAAAACTCTTGAAAATAAAAGGAAGCAAACTGACCCACAAACACTTAATGGTGAACATACTTGCACTAACTTCAGTGAACACTTTAGGGAAGAAATTAGTATTCTAAAATCTTCTTTACCGACACCTAAATGTGACCTGAGCGTGTTGAAAACTTTCAGCGACAGTAAATGTGTAAAGCTAAAAGAAATTAATATTCCTTTCCTCACAGTCGGTGAGGTTTATAACTACATCCGGTCCGTAAAGAACACTAACTCCGCCGGATGTGATGACATTAGTAACAAGATACTACGCTACGCTGCACCAGTTATCACAGACACACTAACATACTTATACAACTTGTGTATTGACAACAAATATTTCCCTGACGCTTTTAAACTCGCCAAAGTTTTACCTCTTTTTAAATCTGGACAGACTAGTGACCTCTCAAACTATAGACCCATATCCATTCTGTCATCACTATCAAAACCTCTTGAAAAACATATACAAAAGTTAACTCTGCTCCACATGCAAGAAAACAGTCTACTAATAGACAGTCAGTCAGGTTTTAGACCAAATTACTCCTGCCACACAGCATTAACTAAAATGACAGAAAGCTGACTGTCTAATATAAATGATGACAAATTGTGTGGTGCTGTCTTTGTTGATTTTAAGAAAGCCTTCGATATGATTGATCATGAAATTCTTGCAAAAAAGCTGGAAGGCTATATATTACACCCTGATCTAACAAAATGTATTACATCTTTTCTCTCAGGTAGAAAACAAGTAGTTTGCTTTAGAAACAAAATATCTGGCTCGTCCGTGGTTGATACCGGTATTCCTCAAGGCTCCATTCTTGGTCCTCTTCTCTTTGCTATCTATATTAACGACCTACCACTACATTTAAAGCACTCTTCATGTGATCTTTTCGCTGACGACGGTACTGTTTACAATAGTGAATATGACATCAATAACCTACAGACAACGCTCCAAAATGATATAAACAGTTTGATTAAATGGAGTAATAAAAATGGTATGTTGATAAACACCAACAAAACAAAATCCATGCTCATCACTACAAGACAGAAACTGCAAAATGCAACTAAAACTTCACTACAGCTTTGTGCTGGGACTAAGGCAATAGAAAATGTTTATGAACATAAAACCCTAGGACTCATCATTGATCAGCATTTAACTTGGAATTCTCACGTACATAATCTAAGAAATTTGATTGCACAGAAAGTTTACCAAAGCCAAAATTAAACACTTTATCGACAAAGACACAAGAAAAATATACTACATATCACACATACAAACACACTTAGATTACTGTTCCACAATCTGGGATGGATGCTCAGTCTCAAACACAAAAAGGCTCCACTCACTTCACAAGCGAGCATTAAATCTTATTTGTGACAAACACCCAGTACAGACTGTAGATCAACACAAACGACTCAAAATTCTACCCCTCAAAAATAGAATCATTTTTAACAAAGTTAAGTTTGTTCACAGAATTCTGTCGCACAATGCTCCGCCTTACTTGTGGTCACTGTTTACGTTTAACACGAAACATAGCCAACTGTCTTCTTCCTAAACCTAGGATTGATCTGTACAAGAAAAGCCTTGCATACTCTGCAGTACAGCTCTGGAACACCCTCCCTACAATTTAAAATCCATTGGTAATACTTCATCCTTTAACTCAAACCTGTTTCATTATTTACTTGCTTGTAATTATATGCCTCCATAAAATAGCCAGCACTCTCTCAACACATGGCTCGTAAACCATCAAGTACTTCAATGACATAGTTAGAAAAGCAACTTGTTAGATATTGTTAGAAATTATTTTAATGTTTGTTTAAAAAACATATGTTCGAAGATCTGTATTTACAATGTATTTTTATTTATGTATATGTCTGCGTGTGTATGTGTGCGTGAGTGCTATTTTATAAGATTAATGACTTCTTCTCATTTACCTTGAATGTAATAGTTAAATCTTACACTCTTTTGATATGTTTTTCCTAATTTAATTTGTATTTTTTTACTAAATCAAGTGTGTGGGAAGAATGAAAGATGGAGTGATGAAGGGCAGAATGTAAGACGGGCCCGCGTGCCCAATTATTTACCCTTTAAGAATAAAGATTATTAATTCATTCATTCATTCATTCATTCTCTCTATCTGTCTATCTATCTATCTGTGGTGGGTGTGTGTGTGTGTGAGAGAGAGAGGGAGAGAGAGATACGTTTCCAGCAACTCCCAATCCCCGTTACTGAGAGAAACATCTTTCATAGACTCCCCATGATTATCTTTGTGTGTCAGTTTTGTTATAAGTCCAGGCTTTCTCTGTTTCCCACCTCCTCTTTCCCCGTATCTCTTCTCAAACAGGCCACGTAATATTTGCTTGAGGATATAGTTATCATTTAGAGGCAGCAGGTAGAGAGGAAAGGGATTAAGTGAGTGAGTGAGTGAGTGAATGAGTGAATGAGCGCGTGAGTGAGTGAGTGAGTGAGTGAGTGAGTGAATGAGTGAGTGAGTGAATAAATGAGTGAGTGAGTGAATGAATGAGTGAGTGAGTGAATGAATGAGTGAGTGAGTGAGTGAGTGAGCGAGTGAATGAGTGAGTGAGTGAGTGAATGAGTGAGTGAGTGAATGAATGAGTGAGTGAGTGAGTGAGTGAGTGAGTGAATGAGTGAATGAGTGAATGAATTAGTGAGTGAGCGAATGAGTGAATGAGTGAATGAGTGAATGAGTGAGTGAGTGAATGAATGAGTGAATGAGTGAATGAATTAGTGAGTGAGTGAGTGAGTGAGTGAGTGAGTGAGTGAGTGAGTGAGTGAGTGAGTGAGTGAATGAGTGAGCGAATGAGTGAGTGAGTGAGTGAAGCGAGATAGTGAGTGAGAGAGAGCCTATGAACGGGATGTAGTAATTGACTACTCTTCAGATATTCCTGCATGTGGTTGATATAACCTTGACACTAGACGAGACAGAGCTACAGTGTCTTGTCTATTTAGAAAATGAAGCCTGGGTTCATTCGTTACAGGAGTTTGTTGAATAAAAGAAATCATTATTTGAACACTTGAACTTCCATAATTATGAGAACACGCGAATTTCTCTAATTATTAAAATACTTGAACTTCTTTATTTATTAGAACACTTCAGCTTCTCTAATTATTATAACTCTTAAACGTGTCTAATTATTAGAACACTTGAACTTCTCTGATTATTAGAACTCTTGAACTTCTATAATTATTAAAATACTTGAACTTCTTTAATTATTAGAACACTTGAACTTCTTTAATTATTATAATACTTGAACTTCTTTATTTATTAGAACACTTCAACTTCTCTAATTATTATAACTCTTAAACGTGTCTAATTATTAGAACTCTTGAACTTCTCTAATTATTATAACTCTTAAACGTGTCTAATTATTAGAACACTTGAACTTCTCTGATTATTAGAACTCTTGAACTTCTCTAATTATTATAACTCTTAAACGTGTCTAAATATTAGAACTCTTGAACTTCTCTAATTATTATAACTCTTAAACGTGTCTAATTATTAGAACATTTGAACTTCTCTGATTATTAGAACTCTTGAACTTCTCTAATTATTAGGACTCTTGAACGTGTCTAATTATTAGAATACTTGAACTTCTCTGATTATTAGAACTCTTGAACTTCTTTAATTATTAAAATACTTGAACTTCTTTAATTATTAGAACACTTCAACTTCTCTAATTATTATAACTCTTAAACCTGTCTAATTATTAGAACTCTTGAACTTCTCTAATTATTAGAACTCTTGAACTTCTCTAATTATTAGAACACTTGAACTTCTCTAATTATTAGAGCACTTGAACTTCTCAAGAACCTTTTTTCTCAGCAGGTCCTCTCAAAGTCTAAAGCAATCAGTCCAACAAGACTTTGAGTTACCTTCTCTTAGATAAGATGGTGTCTATAGTCAACCAGCCTTTTTCTCAGAGAACATTATAAGCAATGAGGTTGATAGCCTTATTTTTTATTCGTTTCTTTCTCAACAACTAGAAGTGGATGTGGACATTGTGATCAGTGTCTAATGAATATTGACCTATTAAGATCCTACACGTCCAAATGCAGCGCTGACCAGAGACAGGTGGTCATAACAGTGAGGGCAGTGACAGAAGGTCATAAAAGCCTGACATGATACAGGTGGTCATAACAGTCTGACCAGTGACTGGTTGCCATAATAGCCCGATCAGTGACAAATAGTCATAAAGGTCTGAACAGAGAGAGGTGGTCATAATACCAAGCCAAAGAGGTGGGATTCGATGTGGCGAATCTGGTGAACTTCTCTAATAATTAGAACACTTGAATTTCTCTAATTATTAGAACTCTTGAACTTCTCTAATTATTAGAACACTTGAACTTCTCTAATTATTAGAACTCTTGAATTTCTGTAACTATTAAAAGACTTGAACTTCTCTAATTATTAGAAGATTTGAACTTCTCTAATTATTAGAACTCTTGAACTTCTCTAATAATTAGAAGACTTGAACTTTTCTAATTATTAGAACACTTGAACTTCTCTAATTATTAGAACTCTTGAATTTCTGTAACTATTAAAAGACTTGAACTTCTCTAATTATTAGAAGACTTGAACTTCTCTAATTATTAGAACTCTTGAATTTCTGTAATTATTAGAATACTTGAACTTCTCTAAATATTAGAACACTTGAACTTCTCTAATTATTAGAACACTTGAAACTTGAACTTCTCTAATTATTAGAACACTTGAAACTTGAACTTCTCTAATTATTAGAACACTGGAACTTCTTAAGAACGATTTTCCTCAGTAGATCCTTTCAAAGTCTAAACCAATAAGGTCAACAGGACTTTGAGTTACCTTCTCTTAGATAGGATGGTATCTATAGCAATCACCCTTGTCCTCTGAGAACATTATAAACAATGAGGTTGGAAGAATTATTTAGTCCAGAAGTGGATGTGCACGTTGTGATCAGTTTATAATGAATCTTGACCTACTAAGATCTTACATGTCGACATGCAACGCTGACCAGTGACAGATTGTCATAACAGCCTAACCAGTGACAGGTGGTCATACCAGCCTTACCAGTCACAGGTGGACATAACAGCCTTACTAGTAACAGGTGGTCATAACAGCCTTACCAGTGACATGTGGTTATAATAGCCTTACCAGTGACAGGTGGTCATAACAGCCTTACTAGTGACAGGTAGACATAACAGCCTTACTAGTGACAGGTGGACATAACAGCCTTACTAGTGACAGGTGGTCATAACAGTCTTACTAGTGACAGGTAGACATAACAGCATTACTAGTGACAATTAGACATAATAGCCTTACTAGTGACAGGTAGACATAACAGCCTTACTAGTGACAGGTAGAAATAACAGCCTTACTAGTGACAGGTAGACATAACAGCTTTACTAGTGACAGGTAGACATAACAGCCTTACTAGTGACAGGTAGACATAACAGCATGACTAGTGACAGGTAGGCATAATAGCCTTACCAGTGACAGGTGGTCATAACAGCCTTACTAGTGACAGGTAGACATAACAGCCTTACTAGTGACAGGTGGACATAACAGCCTTACTAGTGACAGGTGGTCATAACAGTCTTACTAGTGACAGGTAGACATAACAGCATTACTAGTGACAATTAGACATAATAGCCTTACTAGTGACAGGTAGACATAACAGCCTTACTAGTGACAGGTAGAAATAACAGCCTTACTAGTGACAGGTAGACATAACAGCTTTACTAGTGACAGGTAGACATAACAGCCTTACTAGTGACAGGTAGACATAACAGCATGACTAGTGACAGGTAGGCATAACAGCCTTACTTGTGACAGGTGGACATAACAGCATTACTAGTGACAGGTAGACATAACAGCCTTACTAGTGACAGGTAGACATAACAGCCTTACTAGCGACAGCTAGACATAACAGTCTTACTAGTGACAGGTAGACATAACAGCATTACTAGTGACAGGTAGACATAACAGCATTACTAGTGACAGGTAGACATAACAGCATTACTAGTGACAGGTAGACATAACAGCATTACTAGTGACAGGTGGACATAACAGCATTACTAGTGACAGGTAGACATAACAGCATTACTAGTGACAGGTAGACATAACAGCATTACTAGTGACAGGTAGACATAACAGAATTACTAGTGACAGGTAGACATAACATCCCTACTAGTGACAGGTGTACATAACAGCCTTACTAGTGACAGGTAGACATAACATCCTTACTAGTGACAGGTAGACATAACAGCATTACTAGTGACAGGTAGACATAACAGCCTTACTAATGACAGGTAGACATAACAGCCTTACTAGCGACAGGTGGACATAACAGCATTACTAGTGACAGGTAGACGTAACAGCATTACTAGTGACAGGTAGACATAACAGCCTTACTAGTGACAGTTAGACGTAACAGCATTACTAGTGACAGGTAGACATAACAGCATTACTAGTGACAGGTAGACATAACAGCCTTACTAGTGACAGGTAGACATAACAACATTACTAGTGAGAAGTAGACATAACAGCCTTACTAGTGACAGGTAGACATAACAGCATTACTAGCTACAGATGGTCATAACAACGTTACTAGTGACAGGTAGACATAACAGCCTTACTAGTAACAGGCTGTCATAACAGCCTTACCAGTGACATGTGGTCATAACAGCCTTACCATTGACAGGTGGACATAACATCCTTACCAGTGACATGTGTTCATAACAGCCTTACCAGTGACATGTTGTCATAACAGCCTTACCAGTGATAGGTGGTCATAACAGCCTTACCAGTGACATGTGTTCATAACAGCCTTACTAGTTACAGGTGGATATAACAGCCTTACTAGTGACAGGTGGTCATAACAGCATTACTAGTGACAAGTGGACATAACAGCTTTACTATTGACATGTAGACATAACAGCCTTACTAGTAACAGGTAGACATAACAGCATTACTAGTGACAGGTAGACATAACAGCCTTACTAGTGACAGGTAGACATAACAGCCTTACTAGTGACAGGTGGACATAACAGCCTTACTAGTGACAGATGGACATAACAGCCTTACTAGTGACAGGTGGACATAACAGCCTTACTAGTGACAAGTAGATATAACAGCCTTACTGTTTACAGATGGACATAACAGCCTTACTAGTGACAGGTGGACATAACAGCCTTACTAGTGACAAGTAGATATAACAGCCTTACTGTTTACAGATGGACATAACAGCCTTACTAGTGACAGATGGACATAACAGCCTTACTAGTGACAGATGGACATAACAGCCTTACTAGTGACAGATGGACATAACAGCCTTACTAGTGACAGATGGACATAACAGCCTTACTAGTGACAGATGGACATAACAGCTTTAACAGTGACAGGTGATCATACCAGCCAAGCCAGTGAGGTGTGCTTCGATTTGGCGCCTGCGGTGGTGAAGTTTATTTTAACAACCAAACATTGAAATCATCTTTCTATTCTCATGTCTACACAGAAGAAAAATGTCTTGACATACAGCTGTAATCATCATCGTCATTATCATCATTATCGTCATCATTCGAGAAGTGGATTTGCACATTGTGGTCAATATGTATTGAATCTTCCTTTACTAAGATTGGACATGTCCGTTTCCAACATGGCGGAAGGGAAAAACTGATCATCGATGATTGTGTCTTTGTTTGTCTTTCTCTACGCTTTTTCTGCGCCATTTCGTTGTGTTGTTGGTTGGGAGTCCGGTTTGGCGCCCTAGCTACTGAGTTAAGTGCCCGGGGTGTCAGTGTGAGCTGTGAGTTTCGGTGCTACATGGACATCTCCGCCAGTGATCGGTGTCGTAAATGTCATTAACAAACATGGCTAATACATTCCGCTGTGCTGTTTGGAAGGTTGGGGCCGTATACCCGCTTAGAGAATCCTGTGAGTGTCTCCCTATTGAGGACATCTGAGGGTATGTACGCATTCTTCGTCCACGGATAACTTTTCATCAGTGTGCATGGACATGACGAGGGACGGTTATTGTGCCTTACAGTAGATGTCACTGGCGCAGGCGCTGGAGCAAGTATGTGATATTCTTGTTTGCTGTGATGTCACTGGACGAAGCAAGTATGTGATATTCTTGTTTGCTGTGATGTCACTGGACGAAGCAAGTATGTGATATTCTTGTTTGCTGTGATGTCACTGGACGAAGCAAGTATGTGATATTCTTGTTTGCTGTGATGCCGAAAACTTACTGAACCTGGAGCTGAATGTCCACTTGCAGCACTGGCCAGTGACAGGTGGTCATAACAACCTGGGCAGAGAGGTGGACTAAGACATGGCGTGGGAAGTGCTGAAGCTGAGTGTAAGAACCAAACATTGAGGACATGTTTCTATTCTCTCGTGTACACAGAAGAAAACTTCTTGACATGGATCTGCCAGAGTTATGATTATGAATAACAGATCAACAATCTCGGCACTTTAGTTGTTTGTTTTTATTTTTAAAAAATGATAAATATAGACTTGAATTAAACTAAATACAGACTTGAATTAAACTAAATACAGACTTGAATTAAACTAAATACAGACATGAATTAAACTAAATACAGACTTGAATTAAGCTAAATACAGATTGAATTAAACTAAATACAGACATGAATTAAACTAAATACAGACTTGAATTAAACTAAATACAGACTTGAATTAAACTAAATACAGATTTGAATTAAATTTACAACTTAAGACAGAAGTTGAGAAATTCACGTCTCATCGTATTAGAACAGAAAGAGAGAGGATGAGGGAGAGAGAGAGAGGGAGAGAGAGAGGATGAGGGACAGAGAGAGAGGGAGAGTGAGAGAGAGAGGGAGAGAGAGAGAGAGGGAGAGAGAGAGGGTGAGAATGAATGAATGAATGAATAATCTTTATTTTTCAAGGGTAAAGAATTGGGCACGCAGGCCCGTCTTACATTCTGCCCTTCATCACTCCATCTTTCATTCTTCCCACACGCTTGATTTAGTAAAAAAATACAAATTAAATTAGGAAAAACATATCAAAAGAGTGTAAGATTTAACTATTACATTCAAGGGAAAACAGAAGAAGTCATTAACCTTATAAAATAGCACTCACGCACACATACACACGCAGACATATACATAAATAAAAATACATTGTAAATACAGATCTTCGAACATATGTTTTTTACACAAACATTAAAATAATTTCTAACAATATCTAACACGTTGCTTTTCTAACTATGCCATTGAAGTACTTGATAGTTTATGAGCCATGTGTTGAGAGAGTGCTGGCTATTTTATGGAGGCATATAATTACAAGCAAGTAAATAATGAAACAGGTTTGAGTTAAAGGATGAAGTATTACCAATGGATTTTAAATTGTAGGGGAGGGTGTTCCAGAGCTGTACTGCAGAGTATGCAAGGCTTTTCTTGTACAGATCAATCCTAGGTTTAGGAAGAAGACAGTTGGCTATGTTTCGTATTAAACGTAAACAGTGACCACAAGTAAGGCGGAGCATTGTGCGACAGAATTCTGTGAACAAACTTAACTTTGTTAAAAATGATTCTATTTTTGAGGGGTAGAATTTTGAGTTGTTTGTGTTGATCTACAGTCTGTACTGGGTGTTTGTCACAAATAAGATTTAATGCTCGCTTGTGAAGTGAGTGGAGCCTTTTTGTGTTTGAGACTGAGCATCCATCCCAGATTGTGGAACAGTAATCTAAGTGTGTTTGTATGTGTGATATGTAGTATATTTTTCTTGTGTCTTTGTCGATAAAGTGTTTAATTTTGGCTAATTGTTAAACTTTCTGTGCAATCAAATTTGTTAGGTTATGTACGTGAGAACTGCAGGTTAAATGCTGATCAATGATGAGTCCTAGGGTTTTATGTTCATGAACATTTTCTATTGCCTTAGTCCTAGCACAAAGCTGTAGTGAAGTTTAGTTGCATTTTGCAGTTTGTGTCTTGTAGTGATGAGCATGGATTTTGTTTTGTTGGTGTTTATCAACATACCATTTTTATTACTCCATTTAATCAAACTGTTTATATCATTTTGGAGCGTTGTCTGTAGGTTATTGATGTCATATTCACTATTGTAAACAGTACCGTCGTCAGCGAAAAGATCACATGAAGAGTGCTTTAAATGTAGTGGTAGGTCGTTAATATAGATAGCAAAGCGAAGAGGACCAAGAATGGAGCCTTGAGGAATACCGGTATCAACCACAGACGAGCCAGATATTTTGTTTCTAAAGCAAACTACTTGTTTTCTACCTGAGAGAAAAGATGTAATACATTTTGTTAGATCATGGTGTAATATATAGCCTTCCAGTTTTTTTGCAAGAATTTCATGATCAGTCATATCGAAGGCTTTCTTAAAATCAACAAAGACAGCACCATACAATTTGTCATCATGTATATTAGACAGCCAGCGTTCTGTCATTTTAGTTAATGCTGTGTGGCAGGAGTAATTTGGTCTAAAACCTGACTGACTGTCTATTAGTAGACTGTTTTCTTGCATGTGGAGCAGAGTTAACTTTTGTATATGTTTTTCAAGAGGTTTTGATAGTGATGACAGAATGGATATGGGTCTATAGTTTGAGAGGTCACTAGTCTGTCCAGATTTAAAAAGAGGAAAAACTTTGGCGAGTTTAAAAGCGTCAGGGAAATATTTGTTGTCAATACACGAGTTGTATAAGTATGTTAGTGTGTCTGTGATAACTGGTGCAGCGTAGCGTAGTATCTTGTTACTAATGTCATCACATCCGGCTGAGTCAGTTTTCTTTACGGACCGGATGTAGTTATAAACCTCACAGACTGTGAGGAAAGGAATATTAATTTCTTTTAGCTTTACACATTTACTGTCGCTGAAAGTTTTCAACACGCTCAGGTCGCAATTAGGTGTTGGTAATGAAGATTTTAGAATACTAATTTCTTCCCTAAAATGTTCACTGAAGTTAGTGCAAGTATGTTCACCATTAAGTGTTTGTGGGTCAGTTTGCTTCCTTTTATTTTCAAGAGTTTTAATCGCTTTCCAGATTCATTTACTATCAGTTTTGTCTTTCACTAAATTTCTGAAGTAATTTTTTTTCCTGCCTAATTAAATACTGCACCTTATTCCTAAGTGAACGATAGCTACTGAAATTTCTGCTTTTGTGAGCTTCATCCCGTTTCCTCGTGAGTTGCAATATATCGGGAGTTATCCACGGGGATTTTGTTACGTGTTTTTCTCTCCTTTCTTTGATGGGGACACGCTTGTCAAAAATATTTCGAAATATCTTGATCCAGTATTCGATATCCTCATCTGGATTTGTTAACTGGAAAACGTACGTAAGAGGCGAAGCTTTTAGATCAGTTAAAAATAATTCCAAGTTAAAGTTTTTAAAGTTTCTATATTTGATGCTGGTATGTTTGTGTTTTGGTATTTTATACCCCTTATGTGACCACGTACAGCAGACCGGGTAGTGATCACTCAGCGACACATGAGGGACAGTACATTCAGTAATGTTTCCTGGATCAGCTACATAAATATGATCTATTAGTGTTGATGATGATTCAGCAACTCTAGTAGGTTTGTTCATAATTTGGGAGAAGTTGTAAGATGTTAAAATGTTCTTCCGTGTAGGATGTGGCTGATTAAGATATATATTGAAGTCGCCTAGAATGATTATGTCCTTGAATTTATGAGTTACAGCATCATCCATCATGGTCGCAAAGTGATCATACCACTCGGCTGAAGCATTTGGATGTCGGTATATAAAACTAATTAGAATTGGGCTAAGATCTGATATTTTGATTTCTAGCATAATACATTCAATCTCTGATGTTTCCAGGTCTTCTCTTCTACAAAATTTAACTGTGTTAGAAATGTAAACGACTAAACCTGTCTCTAGCTTCCTAGTTGGGTCGCGCCTGATCAAATTATAACCATCTTTTCGTATATCATTGTCTGTGATGTTTTTATGTAATCTGCTTTCAGAGAAACCAAAAATATGAAAATGTTGTTGAAGTATATGTGTAACCTCAGGGAGTTTTCCTAACAAATGATAAACATTTAAGTGGCCAACACGTAGGCCATCGTGTCGCAGCCACTCCTCCATTTTCTGAGTCACTATAACAATGTTAGAAATATTATATTTCAGTAAAAATAAAATAACTGGTCAGACTTCAATTATACAATTATAGGTATACATTTAAGCTAGTAGAGATAATGAATCTAACTAAGTTTATAATATACTGACAAATAATGGAAAAAAGTACAAAAATCAACAATGCAATGAACGTTATGTAAGTGTAAATTGTAAAAGACTTGATGACAATATTAGCTGTAAGCTAGCACTAAGAAATGTCTGTTCTGCTGTAAGAACTTCTGTGGTTTTTTGTTTTTGTTCAGTTAAATTTATCTACAGAAGTTAAAGAGTGCTGGAAGTTTCAAGCTATCTAGTATCTGTATGTGGGTGTTGAGTGTTGACTGTGTAGTAGGGACATCATATACGCGTGGCTCAGAGCTGCAGAACTAAACTGCATTAGATATTGCAGCTGAAAGTTCCACGGATAATGATTCGAGGTTCTTGTGGTTGTGTCCTGTACAGCAGTTGTGGTATTCCTAAGTGGTGATTGTGCAGGAGTCTCCATGTTGTTCGCTGTACTAAGTGTTGGTATAATTTGTTGAGCTGCCGTGTAGGCAGTGGTTGGAGCATGAAATCGTATAGTCGGTCAGTGGATGGAGTGGGCAATGGTAGAGAGGCAGATGGTGGTGTTTCTGAGGGTCCTTGGAGTCTTGTAGTTGGTGTAGAGTGTGTGTTTCTGGAGCCACGAGATGTGGGTGGCTGTCTAAACTGTTTCTGGCTATTTGAGTGTTTTGTTATATTCTGCTCAGTTCTTGCTGGATATTTGATATTTTTGGCAATGATGCTGCTGCCAGTCTTGTTAATGTGGATGTGGTCCCTGTAAAGGCGTTTTTTGGGAGCACCTGTGGCTGAAGTAAAAAATGGCGTGTTGTTTATAAAAACTACTGTGTTCTGTAGACAGAATGTTTTTAGTAATTTGTTGTTTATATCCACCATGCGACGTCCAGGACCAGAACAAGGTGGAATGATAGATGAAATGTTGATGGAAGTGTTAGGGTATTTTTTTCTTGATGGTAGATATCAAGTCCTGTATATCAGAGGGCCGAAGATTCTGGCCGTTCATGCTGTCATTAATGCCAACATGCACGGTCGTTCTCCTCACTCTCTGATCGACATCAAGTCGTCTCAGTGTCTGCGTTAGTTTTATAATACCAGCTCCAGGTACTGGCATGACTGAGATAGTGTCTTCAGAGGTAAGTGACATCCGCTCACCATAGATTCCTTTAAGTAAGGAATCTCCGATTATCAAATGTGTCGTATATTCTTTGATGTTGTTACTGTGTTGTTGTGTATCTTGTTCTTGTTGATGTTTATGAGACCATGAGTGAGAAGTGGATGTCTTGTTTGAGATATATGTTTGGGTTCTTGGTGCTTTATGATTATATACAATGGGGCTATCTTGTAAAGCTTGAAACCTATTACTTATCTGCACATCAATAGGGTAAGCTAAATTTTCAGGTGCTACCTTTATAGTTGTGGTGCTGGTGTGTTTCTCTTGTGCAGCTCCTTGCTGTGGCGTGTCTTCTTTGTTGATATCTGGTGAACTTGTGCATGAATTTACAGCCATATTGTCTGTGTCAACAGTCACTTCTTGAATACTTGTTAACACTTTCTTGCTGTGTCTGCGTGGCTCACTCTGCCATTCAGATATCATGAGTCTCATTTTAGCATTTTCATCTCTCAGTGACGTAAGTTCAGCCCTGAGACTGTCATTCTCCAGCTTGAATGAGTGCTTTATCTCCGCTGCCATGTCAGTAATAAGCTTTATGACGAGGTCTTTGACTACCTGAAGTATGTTCTGGCTACATAATGTAGCTAATTTTTCCTCGACAACTCTAGGCTGCTGAGATACATGCGGTGAATCAGCCACACTAGAGGGAGAGAACTCAGGCGCTGGAGCTTCACTGTCGTCTCGGTTTTCCACATCAGCTAAACTGTTGCTGGTGGAGTGTTCAGGCATTGTTTGAACGTCAGTGGGTTCAGCTGAAGTGCTTGCCTGATCTGACAGGGCTTTGTCAGTAAGATCAGCACTGGGGCAGTTGGTGAATTGTTCTTGCATGTCGGTGGTGGTAGCGCCTTGATTGATATCAGTGGCGACAGTATCGTGTTCGTCACTGGTGATGATGGCCGGTCTGTCACTCATGGCAACAGATGATAGAGATGGCTTCACTGTAGCTGACAGTCGCAGGAAAGGTTTTAAAGCTTCATCCTGAATACGACTGAAGTCATCTGTCAACCAAGAGTCGACATCATGAGCACCGCCTTGAACCAATATTTTATTTCTTGTATGGTACAGGTGGATAGTTACAAGTGGTGTTTTTATAAAGTCCTCCACATTTGCACCATTTTTATCTGCCCTCTCTTCTGTGTGGTTGTGATAGTAATCCATGAACACTTTTTTCACACACACATAATCGAGTGTGTTGTTGAAAAGAACGACCAAGCATTGTCCCTCGTTGGTCCTTGTCATTCTTTGGCCGGGGAGAGAGGGAGAGAGAGAGGGAGAGAGAGAGGGAGAGAGAGAGGGAGAGGGAGAGAGAGGGAGAGAAGGAGAGAGAGAGAGGGAGAGAGGAGAGAGAGAGGGAGAGGCGGAGAGAGAGAAGGAGAGAGAGAGGGAGAAGGAGAGGGAGAGAGGAAGAAAGGGAGAGAGAGGGAGAGAGAGAAGGAGAGAGGGGGAGAGGGAGAGAGAGGGAGAGAGGGAGAGAGATGATGAGGGAGAGAGAGAGGATGAAGGAGAGAGAGAGGGAGAGAGAGAGGATAAGGGAGAGAGAGAATGAGGCAGAGAGAGGATGAGGGAGAGAGAGGATGAGGGAGAGGCGGAGAGAGAGGGAGAGAGAGGGAGAAAGAGAGGGAGAGGGAGAGAGGAAGAAAGGGAGAGAGAGGGAGAGAGAGAAGGAGAGAGGGGGAGAGGGAGAGAGAGAGGGAGAGAGGGAAAGAGAGGGAGAGAGATGATGAGGGAGAGAGAGAGGATGAAGGAGAGAGAGAGGGAGAGAGAGAGGATAAGGGAGAGAGAGAATGAGGGAGAGAGAGAGGATGAGGGAGAGAGAGAGGATGAGTGAGAGAGAGACAGAGAGAGTGTGAGAGAGAGAGGATGAGGGAGAGAGAACGAACCAACTAACAAACATTATTTATTTTAAATGGGTTAAAAAATTGGCACGAGAGAGAGAGAGAGAGAACGAACCAACTAACAAACATTATTTATTTTAAATGGGTTAAGAATTTGGCACGAGAGAGAGAGAGAGAGAGAGGGGGGGGGAAGAAAAGAGAGAAAGTAACAGAGAAGTAGAGATAGATGCACAGACACATGGATATGTAAATGGGAGTTAGACAAGCAGGCGGATTGGTTGATAGACAGTTAGGTAGGCAGAAAGAAAGATAGGGCTATAAGTAGGTAAGCAGAGAGTTAGATAGGAAGGCAGACAAGCAGACTAGCAAATAGGTAGGTAGGTAGGTAGGCAGGTACGTATGTAGGTAAGGAGGTAGGTAAGTAGGTAGCCAGGTAAATTAGATAGGTAGGTAAGTAAGTAGGTAGGTAGGTAGCCAGGTAAATTAGATAGGTAGGTAAGTAAGTAGGTAGGTAGGTAGGTAGGTAGGTAGGTAGGTAGGTAGGTAGGTAGGTAAGCAGATTATGGAAACTTAATGGAGTGAAAAGATCTAATCTATGCTGTTGTGGCTGGTGGATATGTAACTGTATGAATACTCACCTGTCTGAGGACTGTTCATTGCAGTACATTTAATAATAATGCATTATTTGAAAGCTACTGAGTTCGATATAGGTTAGAGAGTTAAACAGAGAAATTATGGAAAATAAATATCCAGTTAGAAGATGAAATGAATCCAAATATCAAATAGACCCACATCAAGTAATTGTTCAGGTGGCTTCTCAACTGAGTATTGTAATCGAATGTTGGCCTGACGAACAAATGTATCGAGTATACCTTTAATGAAATGTTTAAACAAGAAAATGTAGGAACAGTGTTATTACTTATCGAGCACACATTTGTGACGTTTTGGCCTGAGCCTTAGTCAAACAAAAACACACAGCTCGTCGTATCCAAACAGAAACACACAGAGAAGTAATTATTCGTGCGATACCTTTAATGAGATCTAACGCAATGTTTTCTTTGTTATTTTCTCAGCAAGTACATGACATGACCAGTGTAATAATGTGGGTCAAAATAACTTACGAGATAACGTTAAAAGGACATCAGACTTTTCTTTTAATACTACTAATATATGCACGTAGGACAATTTAATTCTTCAGGTAGAGAGTCAGGTTAGTAGAGTATCGACCTGTTCAGGCTTAATTCAGTCCAGGTTTTCTTTAAAAAACGTAACCCACAAAAAAGCATTCTTCGTTGCTGGGACGTGTTCAAGTTTTGTCAAGGAAGACTCCCTTCACGATAGCCTGTGCTGTGTTAGTTACAAAGAAAAAATATATATTGTTGTCGGTTCATGCTTTTAAATCACGTTTTCACAAAAAAAAACCAAAAAAAAAATTGCATATAAAAGTATTAATACAGAATAATGAAAGGAAAAATGACTCAGTGAAATGAAACCAACATAATGAAGGAAACTTACATAAAAATTGTATATATCGACGAAGTGGGGGCCATGTCGTGGCGTGACAGCTTGCCTACCCTGACCATCCCCAGAGCTATACCAGCGGCAGTTTTACTCCTGTCAGGTCCAGCCAAGCTGGGAAGGTCTGACCACCCCCAGAGCTATACCAGCGGCAGTTTTACTCCTGGCAGGTCCGGTCAAGCTGGGAAGGTCTGCGGGGGTAGGGGTCAGACGAAACTTGTACCCTGGTCCTCCAGGTCAATGACGCCATCTCCGTAAAAAAGATTAGTGGCATAAAACAGACAGAGAAGCCTCGAGATTTAACAGATAAAAATGGATTACGAACTTGTACGTCAAACATATTATGAGATTTGGAACATGGAATATAAGAAGTTTATACAGACAAGGGGCAGCTAAAGAATTAGCAGATGAACTAAGTAGGTATGACATGGATGTTACAGCATTACAGGAAATCAGATGACTTGGAGAAGATATAACAGTCATAGGAGAAATGCTACTTGTATACGGAGGTAGTAGCAGTGGAAGACATGAACTTGGGACAGGTTTTGCTGTCAAGAGAAAAGAATGAGACTCAGTGATGGACTTCAGTGCCACCAATGAAAGAATCAGCAGCCTCCGCATCAAGGGGACAAAGAAAATATAACAATGATTAATGTGCAAACGCCAACAGATGATACAGAGGATGAAGTCAAAGAAGAATTTTACAACACGATAGAGAGAGTAATAGAGAAGACCCAGAAACATGATATACAGATAATATTATGAGATTTCAATGCAAAGATAGGAAAGTACTACTCACACAGATACATCGCAGGAAAAGAAAGTCTGCATGAAACATCTAATGATAATGGATGGAGACTAATAAATATGGCAGAAGCTTATGGAATGATAATAAGTAGCACACGTTTTCAAAATAAGAACATCCATAAACAAACATGAAAATCTCCATATAATCTAACATGGAAACAGATAGACCAAGTTTTAACTGATACCAAGCACACAACAAACATACTTCAGATCAGAAGTTACAGAGGGACTGAATGCTGCACTGACCATTATCTTGTTGGAGCTAAATTAAAATCCAGACTGAAGAAAAGTTGTTATAGTAAATTAAATAAAAGCTCACTAATAAATAGATTCTTTGAAAGAGAAGAAACTAAAAAAAAAATTCAGAAAAGAGCTAAACCGTAAGATAAAGACAAGAGAGAATGAAGAAAATAAAAGCACTGATGACAGTGAGAAGATATAAAAACCATTATAAAGAACAGATCGGCAGAGTGCCCGAGAGTCAAGACCAAAAATAAAAAAGAACTGGTTCGGTGGAGTCTGCAGAGAGGCAGTCATAAAGAAAAGAACAGCAAGACAGATATGGTTGAATGACATAAACAACAAAACAAATGAGGAGCAGAACCACACACAATGTAAAGAAACTCAAAAAAGTTATTTGTCAACAAAAACGACAATATATGAAAGACAATGTAAGCGAGATGCAGACATGCCATCAGAATAAAAAAAGCAGAGAATTCTATAAAGAACTGCGAACAGTAAAGCAAGGGTATAAACAACCTCTACAGAATTTGAGGGAAATTAATGGAAACATGATAAATAACGAAGAGAAAATATGTACCAGATGGAAATAGTATTTTGAAAAAATACTAAACTGTGAGGAACCTATAAGCACATTACCATGCGAAGAATTACAGACTTGTGAACCTGAAATAGAGGAACCAGACTTAGAAGAACTCATTACTGTATCATGTTTCTACGAAACAACAAAGCAACTGCTTCAGATGGAATTGTCGCAGAACTGATTAAGGAGGGAGGTCTAATTCTACACGAACAGATATGTGCACTAATACAACAAATATGTAGAGAGGAAAAACTCCCAATTGAATGGAGAGAATCATTACTGATCGCAGTATTCAAAAACTTGTGATAAGAGCAAGTGTGAAAACTACAGAGGAATATCATTACTACAAACAAGCTACAAAATACTATCTGTTATACTTTTAAATAGATTAAAACCATACGGCGAGAACATACTGGGAGACTATCAAGCAGGTTTTAGGAAGAATAGATCAACTATAAAACAAATATGTTATCTACGTCAAAGAGCAGAAAAGTACTGGGAATATGGAAAAGAAGTACATAATATCTTCACTGACGTCAAGAAAGCTTACGACTGCACAGATAGGAGAAGCTTATGGAAAATTATGAAAGAATTTGAGATACCTAATAAATTAATCAATCTGACCAGAATTTGTATGGAGGATGCACAAAATATAGTAATATATAAAGGAAGAAATTAGAACCCTTCTCTATAAGAACTGGTTTAAAACATGGTGATACATTATCTCCATTACTATTCAGCCTACTACTAGAAAAGGTCATCAGAAAAGCGAAAGAAGAAAGCAGTACAGAAGTTCAAGCTAAAATGCTCGGATACACTGATGGAGGGAACTATGCAAGAAGTCATCAATACCTGCATATACCTGAGAGATGTAGCACTAAAAGTGGGCCTGACCTTTAACAGAGTATATGAAGATATAAAGAGACAAAAGGCAGAATGATCCAGGTTATATAAATGTTGGAGATATGATTATTAGGAAAGCAGAAACATACAAATATCTAGGCACAATCTTCAACAGAAGCAACTAACATTGTAGAATGGAGAGCAAGAAAGAACACTGAACTGAACAGATTATTTAAATCCCAACAAATTATAAATGTCTTGAAACTGAACAGACTACGCTGACTGGGGCATGTAGAAAGAATGAAAGAGACTAGACAAACGAAAATGATGTATGCACAAGAGATGAGAGAAACATGACCAAGGGTTAGACTAAGACATTGATGGAAAGACAACATAGAAGAGGATATAAAAGAAATTAATGTCACGAACTGGAGAGAGAAGATTAGGAATAGAAAGGAATGGAAGCGAACTTAATCTGCAGTAGTAAGCCTTAACTTCTCAGAAAGCTGAAGGAAATATATATATATATATATGAACGTGTGTATGTATGTATGTATGTAGTTTTCTCATCTAGTAAATAACTTACATCTTTCTTACGTGCAGATTCAACAACTTTTCAGTACGGTGTCTTCAGAGAATTCAAAATATGGACAATTCTTGCTCATTTCTTGGAAATAAAAGTCATATATCTGAAGGTTTTTTTTAACACATTAAGGACTATGGTTTTAATCTGGTGTCCATGGACCTTCGTAGCGGGGTGTTGGTGTTGAGGAGGGGGGGAGGATTTTTGGGGTGTTCAAGGATTAGCACATGGATCTGTCGACAAAAAAAAAAAAATCTTAACTTAGATCTGTAGTCTCTCTACTGCTTTGTTTGTAGTCACGGGTCTGTAGCTTCCCTCACACCAGAAGGGCGAGCCATGTCAAAAAAAAAAACCTGAAATCCACTGCTTTAAAAGATTTTAACAGATTATTAAAAGTATATTAAAAGATTATTAAAGATCTTTACACAATACAACGGGAGTGAGGACGCTGTCCAATGAGGCACTCAGAGACCCATAGCTGACCAAGACCCTGTCCCACCTCTCAGTGGTACCCCCAGTAACAGGCCTAGCCTGGCTAGCGTGGCAGGGATCGTCATAGTCCCCGTGGTGGTGGAGTCTCCTAAAGAAGCACTGCACACCCTTTATTTTTTAGTTGGACTCTGGGACAGAAAAAGTAGCTGCCATAACCCGCTCCCACGCTGATACGATGCTGGAGCTTAACATCTCTACATCATCGGCGCAAAGAACAGCAGCTGGTAGTTACAGGGAGTTCGTACAAGTACAAGAAGCACAAACTTCAGCACGAAGATGTGGTTAAAATCTACTGAAACAGATCTACTAAAACAAAAAATTGCACAGTGTACAGCAGAGTTTTCCTCTAAAATCCATGCTGTCAGTGTCAAACATGGACACTAACAGCCAAAAATAGAAAATAAAATCATCACGATAGAAATGAGATACTTAAGAATACTAAAAGTGACAGGAAGAGATAAAAAAAAAAGAAATGAAAGCATCAGGCCAAAGGCTGAAGTATCACAGGTAACATCAAGTCAAACAGATTGGCCATGTTACACGGTTACCACCAGACAGTATGTCAAAGAAAACATTCATACTAAGGATTGTAAGATAACAGAGGAAAAGGCCGCATACGATGGAGAGAGGAACTTACAGAAGCATTAAATATCCTATTATATGAAGGAAATCGCCGATTCCTATCAATGCGTCTGTTAGTTCCTCCAACACAAAGAAGTATATGAGGAAGGATTCACGAAAATCAGATCTCGTAACTACAGAAAATATTTAAGATCTGTTTAATGCTTCATATTTTTCACAATATCCGCAGAAGATGGAACTGTGGCTTCGAAAGATAAAGAAAGAGAGCGGATGTATTTCTGAGAAATAAAAGAAAATAACGCTACAAATTAGCATTAGATAATAGTTTCCTGAATTCTGTCAAGCTACATCAAGAACGCTATAAAAGGTTGTTGCTGCAAATGAAAAAAAAAACAGTAGCATAACGTGTATAGAGAAATGTTTATATACTTAATTCAGTACAGCCACAAGTTTAACATCAACTTGTAAAATTTTCCCACAGTTTGTACGACAAAAATGTCTTCAGGGACCGTTGTTAACAATGTGCTATCCGATGTTCAGTACAATCTTGGCCAAGGCATCTTGAGCGCGTACGGTTTAGTAATTAGCCTTTTATCTCTGGCTGGAAACTTGATAAATGTTCGAACATTTATAGCCATGGGGGTCAAGGACGGGGTCACTGTTTCATTCCTTTTTTTGTCCTGTTCTGACCTTTGCTACGTTATTGTTGAATTAGCCATTCAGGTTTCCATGGAGATATGGCTGCTAGAGTCTACAACTAAATACGCTTTGTTTTTTTACATTGATCTGAGTGGAATCATCATATTTTTAGCCAACACCGGAAATTTAATATATACAAACATAATGTTAATCACATCATTCATAGCACTTGCCCGATGTCTTTGTGTGTTCAAACCACTGTACTTTAAGGATGCATTCACGAGGAAAAGATCATTGTGCATTATGTCAGGATTTTCTGTAATATCAGTAGTTAGTTATATACCAGTACTTTCTACCATGGGAATGAAATGGCAGCCGGATAAAGCTACAAACACGACTCGTTTAAAATTATGGCTTTCTCCACAAAGAGAAATTATAAAGAACATATTTTGGGGAGTGAAAGATATTTTTGTAACACCGGGCACGCAAGTCCTTGTTTTAATTTGTTTTTGTATCTTGACTTATAGTCTTCGTCAAGTTTCTAAATTCCGCCAATCCTTTCTTCCTACTCCAACAATCTCAAAAGATCAACAAGACCAGATCTGGACATCCAAACAGAAAGACATCACTAAAGATCAAAGTTCGGTCTCTAACAGACTAGGACGGAAAGAGATCCAAGTTGTTCGCCAAGTCGCCCTTGTCTCACTGCTGTATGTCATCTCCAGCACTCCCAAGATTATCGTGACAATAACTGGAGTGATAGTACCAGCATTTAGTACTGTAGGTGCATATAGAAATATTTACGGCATAATGTATGGACTGGTAGACATTATTCAAATGATCAATTCAAGTTTATCTTTTTTCATATACTACAATTACAACTCTAAATTTAAATTTTATTGCAAATTTTAAACTCATAAACAGTTATGGATATTATAAAGGTATAAGCACAGTTACTGACCTTTATAAAAGAAAACTATTAATCGAAAAGAAATTAATTCTTAGTTAATGGATTAAGTAATTAATTATTTCACTTTGGATATGTACAAGACAATAAATTGTTATTGTAAAACGGGAATATACTTTTTGTGTTTAATAATGTAATTGTGTATCATCATTCAGATATTCTTGAGACTGTCAAACTGTTCAGAAACACAAGTTACATCAAGTTAAAACTTACTCCACTATATTAAATTTAGAATAGTTATTGTTAAACTCCCACAATTCTGCAAATCTTTCTTGTACTCACAAATCTTCACAATATATTCTTGTGATCACACAGCTTCTCATTGTATATTCTTGTGGTATTCCCATCATATTCTTGTCATCACATATATTCTCCCCCTATATTCTTATGATCACACAGCTTCTCATCGTATATTTTTGTGATACCAAAGCTTCTCACCCTATATTCTTGTGCTCACACAGTTTCCCACTGTATATTCTTGGAATCTCTCTGTCAGTCGATGGGCAATTTTATAATAATTTTTTGTAAAGCAATATAAACTGCAGATTTCGTAGGCTAGTATAATCTGCTCTTGTTGTTGTACAACGTCCTGTGCCATTGAAATTCGCTGAAGCGACGGGCACGTGTCCTCATGTTTCTTCTTTATTCAGCAGTGAACATCTGGAGTTCTAGCTTTCATTAGCCAAGAAACGATTAGCTAAGCGTAATATATATGTATATCTTATATCCTTCCCGTGGCGTTAAATGTGACATAGGGCTCGCAAGGTTGTTTGCCAATTTTTCATGTTTTCGGCCTGCTTTTAATCCTCATCAGGGATTAATTTAATCTGGCCTCTCTTAACAATGTCCTTTTTAGAGTTTCACGTGGTCTGCCTCTTTTTCTTCGGCCTGTTGTGTTCCACTTGATAGCTTGTCTTGGGATTCTTTGATCATTCTTCTCATCATGTGACCAACATATTGTTCAGAAAAGGGGGGGAGGATACGAGGACCGTCTCTCTGGCATGGCCGACCAGTGGGGCTGGTTCCAAACGCATCGCGAGTAGATAGAGAGGGCAAGCATGGATAAATAACAGGAGTGAACGATTTCACTTTAGTATCGTCTAGAGTTTTCGTGAGGTAAAGGCGGATATGTGAAAATGTGTCGATCTATGTATATTAATTATATACCTCTGTTAGAGGTAGTTGTAGTTGTGTTATAATCAAAGTATCGCGCCTCCTCTGTAATGTTGCTTTCGTAAGGTTTCTGTGTGTAGATGAAGGGGATTATAATTCTGCACATGAGTAATAGGAAAAGGATAGCGATTGTTGGTTAGAATTGTATTCCCTCATTAGAGGTATCGAGTGCACTTAAGGAGGCATTGCTTATGTTCACTGATTATGTGAGTATCATTTTTGATGTATTGATTATATAATGATTACACTGATGATTACATGCATGTATAGTGAGGTTGAGCGTGACAAGGAGCTATGGAAGAAGGGAGGAAGGAATTAGGGCAGAAAGGAGACGGTTGTGCAGGCAACAGAATAGTATTGAATTAAGATAGAAGGCTACCACGTGCAGAATGCACCGACGACCAAAGTCGTATGTTAGAGAGTGAGGAGGAAAGTAGAGAAGGGAGAAATATAATGAGCTACCAGGTGCATGGGCACCGATGACCAAAGTCATAAGGTAGAGAATAGAGGGAGGAGATGTGGGACTAGAAGAAAGATAGGAACTCAAGAAACAGCTGATGTATATAGGAACCCAAGAAACAGCTGATGTATATAGGAACCCAAGAAACAGCTGTTGTATATAGGAACTCAAGAAACAGCTGATGTATATAGGGAACTAGTAGAAATGGAACTCATGACTGAGACAATCAGACAATTCATATTAATGAGCCATGCTATTACTGGCAACGTGGTGCAGCCCAGACAAAAAGACTTTTAACCAGATAGACTATATATTAATCAACAAACAATTCCACAATGCATTACTGACAACAGAAACCATGCCAGGAGCTGACTGCAATAGTGACCATGATCCACTCTGTGGAAAAGTTAGAATAAAGCTAAAGAAAGCATGCAGAAAAGTGAGAAACTTCAAAATGAATACAGAACTTCTTAAAAATGACCAAGAACTGCGAGAACAATACAAAGTTATTATAACAAATTGATACAATGCAATGGCAAAGATAAATAGTATAGATAAAAAATGGGCAGTGTTAAGAGATTCGATCCACCAGAGTGTTAAGGAGATAATACCACCAACAAAAGAAGCCTCTAAAAATAAACGGATGACAGACGACATCTTAGGACTGATGGACAAGAGGAGGAATATTAAAAATAACGAGCAAAAATATAGCAAGATAAATAAAGAAATAAGACGCAAATGTAGCAGTGCAGACAGATAGAGGACTCTCATAATAAAGACAGCAAAAACATGCACAAACGAATTCATGAGCTCACAGGCAGGAAAACAAAATACACCTCAGGATGTCTGAAATCGAAAGAAGGTAAAATGTTAATGGGAAAAGAAGACATTGTGGACAGGTGGACAGAGTATATCGGTGAGCTATATGGAGGAGAAAGACCAGAATTAACACCAGATACTGAAAACTGTGATGGACCACCAATACTTGAAGATGAAATCATAGATGCCATCAAACACATGAAGAAAGGAAAAGTGACTGGGACTGATAATATAACAATAGAAGAAATAGAGGCACTAGAGGAGACAGGAATAAAAATAATAACCGAGTTACTGAATGACATTTACAATAGTAGTTATATTCCCAGTGACCTAATTAAATACACATTTATAGCACTACCAAAGAAACCAGGTGCAAAGGAATGTGACGACCACCAGACTATCAGCCTCTTATTTCACATAACGAAGCTACTTCTGAGAATAATTATGAGATGAACAAGGAAAAAGATAAAAATGGAAATAGCAGATGAACAGTTTGGATTTGTTGAAGGAAAGGGAACACACAATGCCATTTATGCTTTACGAACACTAACAGAAAGAACTTTAGAAGTACAGAAAGATCTCTACTTATGCTTTCACTGATTACACCAAGGCATTTGACAAGGTGAAACATAATGAAATTATTAAAATGCTTGAAGACATCAACATAGACGGCAAAGACCTGAGGATTGTAAAACATCTATACTGGCAGCAAGAAGCAGCAGTTCGAGTTGAAAATAGAATTGGAAAATATCAATCTATAAAACAAGGGGTGCGACAAGGATGTGTACTTTCTCCAGACTATTTTTCTCTGTACAGCGAGAATATTCTAAGAACAATCATCACAGAACTAGACATAAAAATTGGAGGATACAATATTAACAACCTTCGGTATGCTGACGACACAGTACTGATAGCTGAGAACCAACAAGACCTGCAAAATCTCTTAGATAAAGTTGCCAAAGAAAGTGAACAGAAAGGCCTTACTTTGAACATCAAAAAGACAGAGACTATGGTTATATCTAAGAAACAGAATCCACCAGCATGCAGTATTAAATTAAACGGAACTATTCTAAAGCAGGTGCAGAAATTCAAATACCTTGGAGCAGTAATAACTTTAGATGGGAAATGCAAAACAGAAATTAGTAACAGAATAGGCCAAGCAAAGACTGCATTTCAGAGAATGAGAAACATATTAACCAACACATCCTTATCAATGAATGTTAGAAAGCGAGTATTAAAATGCAATATTGAACCTATTTGCTATATGGAAGTGAATCATGGACAATAGGCAAGTCTGCACAAAAATCATTGGAAGCAGCAGAAATGTGGTTTATTAGAAGAATGTTGCGAATCCCCTGAACAGCAAAAATAACTCTCTCTCTCCTCTCTCTCTCTCCTCTCTCTCTCTCTAAAAAAAAACAAAAACATATGTTAGAAGATCTGTATTTACAATGTATTTTTATTTATGTATATGTTTGCGTGTGTATGTGTGCGTGAGTGTTATTTTATTAGGTTAATTACTTCTTCTCTTTTACCTTGAATGTAGTACACTTACACTCTTTTGATATGTTTTTCCTAATTTAATTTGTATTTTTGTACTAAATCAAGTGTGTGGGAAGAATGAAAGATGGAGTGATGAAGGGCAGAATGTAAGACGGGCCTGCGTGCCCAATTCTTTACCCTTGAAAAATAAATATTATTCATTCATTCATTCATTCATTCTCTCTGAACCTTTAGTGCCCAGGGCACATGGGGCTTCCGCAAGGGTTTTCCACAAATGCCTGTCCTTCGCCTTTTTTTTCTGCTCTTGCCCAGGTGAGCCCTCTATTGCTTAACATCCTTTCTGTTGTTCTTCTCTATGTCTCTTTTGGTCTACCCTTACTTCTGTTCCCCTGTGGTGCCCATCTTAGTGATATTTTTGGTAGTGAGTTGTCAGTCATTCGGAGCACATGAACTAATGAAGAATGTATGAGAAGAGCTGGAGAGACAAAAAACCTTGTCAGAAAGATAAGAGAGAGACAATGTACTTTCATAGGACATGCAATGAGAAGAGGGGGCATTGAAAATATTATAACAACAGAAAAAAATAGAAGGAAGAAGATCAAGAGGAAGACCAAGAGAAATGATATTGGACAGTCTGACGGGATGGTGTGAGAGGAGATCACCAACTGAGCTGATGGCCTGCATGAAGGATCGTGTATTCTGGAGAATCTTAATGGCCAACGCCAGTCGGCACCGCATATGATGATGATGATGATGATGATGAATCAGATCTACTGAAACAACAAAAAATAGCACAGTGTACACACAGTTTTCCTCCCAGCTCCATGCTATCAGTGTCAAACATGGACACTAACATTCAAAAACCATCACGATAGAAATTAGATTTTTAAGGATAATCCTAAATGTGACGTAGTGAGAACAAATGAAAAATGACACCATCAGGGCAAAGGTTGGAATATCACCAGTAACAGCAAGTCAAATAGCTTGGCCATGTTACACGGTTACCACCAGACAGTATGTCACAGAAAACATTCATACCAAGATTTGTAGATAACAGAGGAAATGCCTGCATATGATGGAGAGAGAAGCATTCAATATCCTATTATATGATGGAGAGAGAAGAATTAAATATCCTATTATATGAAGGAAATCGCCGATTCTTATCAAAGCGTCTCTTAATTCCTCCAACACAGAACGGTATATTGAAGAAAACTGGAACACATTGTGGCAACTAGAAAAATTGAGGAAAAAAGAGACAGAGGAACACAGGGAGAGAAGTTACTGGAAGGGTTGTCAGTGTGGCTAGGAAGAAAGTAACCGGCTGATCTCATAATCAAGTCTAAAGGCAGGGAATTATGGAGAGAAATGATCGCCTACGCCACGTGGCACAGTACTTGATTGATTAATATGAGGAAGGAGTCAAGAGAAGACAAGAAAATCAGGCCTCGTAATTACAGAAAATATTTAAGATCTATTTAATACTTCATATTTTTCACAATTTCTACAGAAGATGGAACTGTAGTTTCAAAAGTGAAGAAGAAAAAGAGCGGATCTGTTTCTGACAAATAAATGAAAACAGCGCTACGATTTAGCTACACAATAGTTTCCTACATTCTGCCAAGCTACAGCAAGAACAATGTAAAAAGTTGTTGGAAAGAGAGGAATAACGTTAACAGAGAAATGTTTGTGTGCTTGATTCAGAAGAAGAACAAGTTTAACATCATCTTGCCAATTTTTCCACCAAATCTGGCAACAAAAATGTCTTTACAGACCATTATTAACATTGTGCTCTCCGATGTTCAGTACAATCTTGGCCAAGACATCTTGTGTGCGACTGGTTTAGTAATTGGCCTTTTCTCTCTTGCTGGAAACTTGACAAACGTTCGAACATTTATAGCCATAAGGGTCAAGGACGGGGTCGCTGTTTCATCCTTTTTCTGTCCTGTTCTGATCTTTGCTACGTTGTTGTTGAATTAGCCATTCAAGTTACCACAGAAATATGGCTACTAGAGACTAAAACACAGTACTCTGTGTTTTTTTTTAGGTTGATCTGAATGGATTCATCATAATTTTAGCCAACACTGAAAACTTAATATATACAAACATAATATTAATCACATCATTCCTGGCACTTGTCCGGTGTCTTTGTGTGTTCAAACCACTGTATTTTAAGGATGCATTCACGCGGAAAAGGTCTTTCTGGATTATGTCAGCATTTTCTGTAATATCAATTGTTAGTTATATACCAGTACTTTCTACCATGGGACTGAAATGGCAACCGGACAAAGCTACAAACACGACTCGTTTAAAATTATGGCTTTCTCCACAAAGAGAAATTATAAAGAACATATTTTGGGGAGTGAAAGATATTTTTGTAACACCTGTCACACAGATTCTTGTTTTCATTTGTTTTTGTATCTTGACTTATAGTCTTCGTCAAGTTTCTAAATTCCGCCAATCCTTTCTTCCTATTTCAACAAAATCAAAAGATGAACAAGACCAGATTTGGACATCAAAACAGAGAGACATCACTGAAGATCAGAGTTCAGTCTCTAACAGACTAGGACGGAAAGAGATCCAAGTTGTTCGCCAAGTTGCGCTTGTTTCATTGCTGTATGTTATCTCCAACACTCCCAAGATTATTATGACAATAATTGGATTCATAGTACCAGCATTCAATATTGTAGGTGCATATAGAAATATGTATCTCATAATGCATGGACTGATAGACATTATTCAAATGATTAATTCAAGTTTATCTTTTATCATATACTACAATTACAACTCTAAATGTAAATCTTATTGTAAATTTTAAAATCAGTAAGTTACGGATATTAAAAAGGTATAATCCCTGCTACTGATCTTTAAAAAAAGAAAACTATTAATCGAAAAGAAATTAATTCTTCATTAATGGATTAAGCAATTAATTTGATCACTACAGACGTGTGCAAGAAAAAATATTTCTATTCTAAAACGGAACATATACTTCATATTTTTAATTAATAAAACTGTGTATCTTTATTGAAATATTCTTGAGAATGTTAAACTGTTTAGAAACACAAGGTACATCAAGTTAAACTTACTCCACTGTAGTAAATTTTGAATAGTTAGTGTTAGACTCTCACAATTCTACACATCGTTCTTGTGCTCAAATATCTTCACAAAATATACTCTTGTGATCACACATATTCTGACCGTATATTATTGTGACCACATATCTTCTCACCGTATATTCTTGTTATGACGCAGTTTCTAGCAGTATATTCTGGTGATCACACATTTTCTCACGGTATATTCTTCTGTTTACATAACTTCTCACCGTCTATTCTTGGAATCTGTCAGTCAGTCGTTGGTCGATTTAATAATGATGTTTTGTTGTAAAGGAACATACACAGCACATTTCGTAGACTAGGATAATCTGTTATAGATTTTTGGAAGTTCTGAATTGGTAACACATTTCTCTAACTTTTGTCATCTGCATTTAACATAAATATAGACTTGTTGTTCGTTTAATTTTTCTCTTGAGCCATGTTATTTATTCGCCCTGTAAACTGTCCGCCTAAGAAAAGAAAACAAAAGAAAAAAACTGGGTCCAATAATCGAACACAAGAAAATCAATATGTTGCTGTTTAATGTTTCATTAATGCCTTTATTCCAAGAGAACAAAATATATTTTGACCAGCTTTGTAGCCAGTGAAGCAAAGCCTTTTAATTATTTCCTAGTCTTTTCTCATTTTCTTCTCACTAGCGCCTCCTGGTGGATACAAACACATGACATTTATATGATGAGAGTCGTATGGATATGCTGAATGTGGAAGACATTCATAATATGTGAGACTTTGCGTAATCATGTTGTGAACATATCACAGAATAATTCGCTGTTGTTATTGTTTATTGTGGACATGTAATGTTCCAGGACTGGACTTTCCAGTCTCACAAGAGAGTAAGCATCAATATTCCGGTTAACGGAGTTGTATAGAACTTATTTAGCTTTAGCGAGGAAGAATACCACAATTCCTTACAAGCCCTTTTTGTTTCCGTCTGGAAGTAATGTACCCAGCATTCGTCTCCAGTGACTTTACATCTTAGAAATCCACCTCCGTCAGGTACAGCAGGTGGTAAACTGTTTCACAGACATTCTTGTGGCCATCTTTCATTTCTGGGGCGAGCTTTTTTGTTACTAGCAAGGAGGAGATTGCAGGTTCGTGAATGTTGTGGTGCGCTGAACCATAACCAGTCTTAGGTTTTTCAGCAACTTCATCAGTTGTTGTCCACTGGTTTTCACGATGTCAACACTTCTGGCAATGTGAGGCCAGTGGAAGCAGTCAGAATGAAACAGTACAGACACCCTTTTATAGAACATCTTGTGATATTGAAATTCGCTAAAGCGACAGGCACTTGTCTCCATATTTCTTCTTCATTCAGCAGTGAACATCTGGAGCTCTGACTTTCATTAGACAAGAAACCAACAACTACACGCGGTATATACACACATATATATAGTCTAACCCAGCTCACTGACTAAAGGGAATTATTTGCAACTCCACGAAGTAGCCACTAAGATCAAGGGAAGTTTATATTCTCTTGCCACTAACTGCTTTGATAATGTCAGACATTCAAAGCGACTCAAGTGACAGCTACAAACATGAAAGTAAAAGAATGTGTACCCTAATCAACCTATGAATTATTGAAACAACATATACTATGAAACCAAAATAACAAATTCCTAGTTATGTAATACTGGTGCAGAATAAAAATCAGGAATCAACAAAGAAAAAATTATTGCTGGTCAGTTTCTCTACTGATTGATCAAAAGAAAGTGAACAGATACGATAATAGCTTCATCTGTAATAACTTTCTGTATCGTCTCATTACTTCTATTGATATAATAATAGATAAGAATGAGTCCATCAACGTACAGAACTGACATTTCTGAGTATGAATATTTTCTAGTTTCTTTGTATCTATGTATGTAAGCATGTATGTAGTATGTATGTATGTATGTATGTATGTATGTATGTATGTATGTATGTATGCATGCATGTATGTATGTATGTAAACATGTATGTATATATGTATGTATGTACGTATGTATGTATGTATGTATGTATGTATGTATGTATGTATGTATTAATGCATGAATGAATGAATGATATTTATTTTGAAATGGTAAAAAATTGGCCACGTAGGCGAGTCTTACATTCTGCCTTTCTTCACTCCATCATTCATTCTTTCCACACACTCGATTTAATACAACTATACAAATTACATAAGGAAAGAGTGTAAGATTAAAATATTACACTCAAAGTAAAAGAGAAGAAGTAATTAACCTAATAAAATTGAACTCACACACGCATACACACACATACACACATAAACAAATATACATTTACAGTATAGATCTTCTAACATATGATTTTTTAACAAACATTAAAATAATTTCTACCAATACTTCTAACGATGTATGTATTTATGTATGTATATATGTATGTATGTATGTATGTATGTATGTATGTATGTATGTATGTATGTATGTATGTACAGTGATGTTGGTATACATTTTGTATCTTCGTATGTATATATAATTTATGCATTCGTGTATGTGTGTGGGTATGTATATATGTGGATGTATGTGGATATGAATATATATATATGTATCTGTGTATGTATCTAAGTATTTGTGTATGTATGTATGCTTGCATATATGTATGTATGTATGTATGTATGTATGTATGTATGTATCTATGTATTGCGAGGACTGTTAAAAAAAAAGAAAAGTGCAAACTTTTCAAATGACCAGCCGACCGTCACAGAGGTCTCAGTGTGGCTAATGAACGCACATGGACGAAAGTATTGCCAACAAACCGCCATTTGCCCTTTTCCGCTATGAGCATTAGTCGTCAAGCTAGATCTGTTCAAGTGAAGAGGTGCATAAGGTGTTCGTCGGACTAATGATAAAGTGACGGCGAATGAGTTTGAAGAATAGCATGTATGTATTAAATTTGTTATAAAAAACTTGAAAGAGTTGTATTTATGTAAGTTATGTATCCATGTATGTATGTATGTATGTAAGTATGTATGTATGTATAAATGTATGTATATATGTATGTGTGTATGTATGTAGTATATATGTACGTATGTATGTATGTAATGTATGTATGTTTGTATGTATGTTTGTATACGTTTATGAGCATATTACATAATAAATAGCTGGAAACGGACAGAATGCCAATAGAATAAATGATAAACCATCACTAGTTTATTCTGTATCCCGCACTGCCTATTAAAATTAGTTTTTAAAATATGTAATGTCATCTTTTTAATCCTAGAGATTGTGTTATTTTCTTTTTCTTGCTTCTTGCATATAATTAGCGGTCACAGTTAGTAGTCCAACGTTCATAAGAGCACAGATCATATCCCTCCAATTTTACTGAAAAATATTCTTTAATAGGCTTCATCACAACACGAACGAGTCCATCCCTATGTTGTCGAACAGGCTGTTAGGCCATGAACAGTTTCTATGAGTTTTATAGGAAAATGATACAAGGTCAACACACTTCGGCCATGATGTTTGGAGTCGTCTGCTTTCACACAATATAATAAATGATAGTCACAATTTTTGGCCGTCTTCCACTTCATCTTGGTAGTCTCTGGTAGACCGGGAAGTACAATATTTGTACAAACATTAGCTAAATATAATCAATGTGTAGATCAATCTACAAATATTGATAACAATGTCAAATATCTATTGTTGTTCTAGTCTCTTGGTGACAGTAAACTGTTGTTCTATGCAGCTGATGCAGTGATAATTCTGAAGTGAAGACTTCACGTCGGATAGAAAGTTAAAATTAAAATGACTTGTTCAAAGACCCAATGTAGACTCAAGAAAGCACCTGTTTCAACTCCACCACCAAAATGGATACCATGGAAAGGGCATCACTTCAACTACGCTAAAATTAAAATATTGATTTATTTACACCAGTACCAGAACAAAACTGGGATAGTTTATAGGCCAGCATCTGGTTTGGAGACACTATAATGTATGATGTGCAGTTAGAAATAGGAACTATTGCCAACATTTATCGCTGATTTTGTTTCACGTTGTATTCCATTTCTGTGTATAAAACTCCACCATTCATGTTATCTAAATCTGTTCCAATGAGTTTTAAAGTATTTTAGTTTACTATAAGTAGTTATAGCTGTTGTTTTCGTCTTACAAAGTGGTTTTGAAGAGACGTTCACTAATTATTTACAGAGCTTTCTTTTTGTTTAGAAGCTTCTCTCTCGTATGATTCTATCATTATTTGACAGACGACAGTAACGTAAAGCCATGTTTACTCAGCAGAGTCTGGTCTCTCTTTGTGCTTGCATCTTTTGTCTGCATTTCTGACCCTCGTTTACTCCACAAACAACGCAGCATCAATACGAAAATAGCTCTCTCTCTCTCTCTATCTATCTATCTATCTATCTATCTATCTATCTATCTATCTATCTATCTATCTATCTATCTATCTATCTATCTATCTATCTATCTGTCTGTCTGTCTATCTGTCTGTCTGTCTGTCTATCTATCTATCTGTCTGTCTGTCCATCTGTCTGTCTATCTATCTATCTGTGTTGTGTGTGAGAGAGAGAGAGAGAGAGAGAGAGAGAGAGAGAGAGAGAGAAAGCGAGAGAGACGTTTCCAGCAACTCTCAATCCCCATTACTGAGAGAAACATTTTTCATAGACTTCCCATGATTATCTTTGTGTGTCAGTTTTGTTATAAGTCCAGGCTTTCTCTGTTTCCCCCCTCCTCTTTCCCCATATCTCTTCTCAAACAGGCCACGTGATATTTGCTTGGTGATATGGTTATCATTTAAAGGCAGCAGGTAGAAAGGAAAGGGATTGGAGTGAGTGAGTGAGTAAGTGAGTGAGTGAGTGAGTAAAAGGAGAGAGGGAGAGAAAGAGAGGGAGAGCTTCTGAACGGGATGTAGTAATTTACAACTCTTCAGATATTCCTGCATGTGTGTGATGTAACCTTGACACTAGACGAGACAGATCTACAGTGTCTTGTCCATGTAGAAAATGAAGCCTGGGTTCATCCAGTGCTGTCAGTACAGCGTGACCTCCCTTACTTCACAAAGTTTATATAGTCTAAGGAGAGGGGACTCTGCTTTAGTCTGACGTTATTTTTTCTTACAGAAGTTTGTAGAGTAAAAGAAATCATTATTAGAACACTTGAACGTCTCTAATTATTAGAACACTGGAACTTCTCTAATTATTAGAACATTTGAACTTCTATAATTATTAGAACACTAGAACTTTTCTAATTATTAGAACACTTGAAGTTATATAATTATTAGATCACTTGAACTTCTATAATTATTAGAACACTTGAACTTCTGTAATTATTAGATCATTTGAACTTCTATAATTATTAGAACACTTGAACTTCTCTAATTATTAGAACACTTGAACTACTCTAACAATTAGAACACTTGAACTACTCTAATTATTAGAACACTTGAACTTCTGTAATTATTAGAACACTTGAACTTCTGTAATTATTAGAACACTTGAACTACTCTAATTATTAGAACTCTTGAACTTCTATAATTATTAGAACACTTGAACTTCTGTAATTATTAGAACACTTGAACTTCTGTAATTATTAGAACACTTGAACTACTCTAACAATTAGAACACTTGAACTACTCTAATTATTAGAACTCTTGAACTTCTTTAATTATTAGAACACTTGAACTTCTGTAATTATTAGAACTCTTGAACTACTCTAACAATTAGAACACTTGAACTACTCTAATTATTAGAACACTTGAACTTCTTTAATTATTAGAACACTTGAACTACTCTAACAATTAGAACACTTGAACTTCTGTAATTATTAGAACACTTGAACTACTCTAACAATTAGAACACTTGAACTACTCTAATTATTAGAACTCTTGAACTTCTTTAATTATTAGAACACTTGAACTTCTCTAGATCGTTTTTCCTCAGTAGATTCTCTCAGTCTAGAACAATAAGTCCAGCAAGACTTTGAGTTACCTTCTCTTAGATAAGACGGTATCTATATCCAACCAGCCTCGTTCTCAGAGAACGTTATAAGCACTGAGGTTGATAGCTTTATTTTTTTTTTGTTCGTTTCTTTCTCAAAAACAGAAGTGGATGTGGACATTGTTATCAATGTCTAATGAATCTTGACCTACATGAATCTTGACATACATGGATCATTGTGATTAGTGCCTAATTAATCTTGACCTACATGAATCTTGATCCCACATGTCCACATGCAACGCTGACCAGTGACAGATGGTCATAACAGCCTAGCCAGTGACATGTGGTCATAACAGCCTAGCCAGTGACAGATGGTCATAACAGCCTAGCCAGTGACAGATGGTCATAGCAGCCTAGCCAGTGACAGATGGTCATAACAGCCTAGCCAGTGACAGATGGTCATAGCAGCCTAGCCAGTGACATGTGGTCATAACAGCCTAGCCAGTGACATGTGGTCATAACAGCCTAGCCAGTGACAGATGGTCATAGCAGCCTAGCCAGTGAGGTGGACTTCGATTTGGGGCATCTGATAGTGAAGTTAATTTTGACAACCAATAACAACCAAACATTGATGACATCCTTGTGTTATCATGTCTACACAGAAGAAAAATGTCTTGACATACAGCTGTCATCATCATCATCAACATCATCATCATTATCATCATCAACATAATTCGAGAAGTAGACGTGCACATTGTGACCAATATCTATTGAATCTTCCTCTACTAAAATAGGACATGTCAGGTTCAAACATGGCGGAAGAGAGAAACTGGCCGTTGATGATTGTGTCTTTCTTTGTCTTTCTCTACGCTTTTTCTGCGCCATTTCGTTGTGTTGTTGGTTGGTAGTCCGGTTTGGCGCCCTAGCTACTGAGTTAAGTGCCCGGGGCGTCAGTGTGAGCTGTGAGTTTCGGTGCTACATGGACATCTCCGCCAGTGATCGGTGTCGTAAATGTCATTAACAAACATGGCTAATGCATTCCGCTGTGCTGTTTGGAAGGTTGGGGCCGTATACCTGCTTAGATATACCTGTGACTGCCTCCATATTGAGGACATTTGAGGATATGTACGCATTCTTTGTTCACGGATAACTTTTCATCAGTGTGCATGGACATGACGAGGGACGGTTCTTGTAACTTCCAGGAGATATCACTGGCACTGGCCGGAGCAAGTATGTGATATTCTCGTTTACTGTGATGTCACTATCACTGGACGGAGCAAGTATGTGATATTCTCGTTTACTGTGATGTCACTATCACTGGACGGAGCAAGTATGTGATATTCTCGTTTACTGTGATGTCACTATCACTGGACGGAGCAAGTATGTGATATTCTTGTTTGCTGTGATGTCACTGGCACTGGACGGAGCAAGTATGTGATATTCTTGTTTGCTGTGATGTCACTGGCACTGGACGGAGCAAGTATGTGATATTCTTGTTTGCTGTGATATCACTGGCACTGGACGGAGCAAGTATGTGATATTCTTGTTTGCTGTGATATCACTGGCACTGGACGGAGCAAGTATGTGATATTCTTGTTTGCTGTGATATCACTGGCACTGGACGGAGCAAGTATGTGATATTCTTGTTTGCTGTGATGTCACTGGCACTGGACGGAGCAAGTATGTGATATTCTTGTTTGCTGTGATATCACTGGCACTGGACGGAGCAAGTATGTGATATTCTTGTTTGCTGTGATATCACTGGCACTGGACGGAGCAAGTATGTGATATTCTTGTTTGCTGTGATGTCACTGGCACTGGACGGAGCAAGTATGTGATATTCTTGTTTGCTGTGATGTCACTAGCACTGGCCCCAGCAAGTATGTGATATTCTTGTTTTCTATGATGTAACTAGCACTGAACGAAGCAACTATGTGATATTCTCGTTTGCTGTGATGTCACTAGCACTGACCAAACAACTATGTAATATTCTCGTTTGCTATGATGTCACTGGCACTGCCCGGACCAAGTATTTGATATTCTCGTTTGCTATGATATCATTAGCACTGACCGGAGCAACTATGTGATATTCTCGTTTCCTGTGATATCACTGGTTCAGGCGCCGGAGAAAGTATGTGATATTTTCATTTGCTGTGATATCACTGGCGCTTGCAAAGGAGCAAATATGTGATATTCTTGTTTGCTGTGATGTCAATAGCACAGGCGCCGGAACAAATATGTGATATTCTTTTTTGCTGTGATGTCACTGTCATTGGCCAGAGCAAGTGTGTGATATTCTCATTTGCTATGGTGTCACTAGCACTGATCGGAGCAACTATGTGATATTCACGTTTGCTGTGATATAACTGGCACAGCTGCAGGAGCAAGTATGTAATATTTTCATTTACTGTGATATCACTGGCGCAGGTGAAGGAGCAAGTATGTGATATTCTTGTTTGCTGTGATGCCACTGGCACAGGCACTGTAGGAAGTATGTGATATTCTTGTTTGCTGTGATATCATTGGACGGATCAAGTATGTGATATTCTTGTTTGCTGTGATATCACTGGACGGATCAAGTATGTGATATTCTTGTTTGCTGTGATATCACTGGACGGATCAAGTATTTGATATTCTTGTTTGCTGTGATGTCACTGGCACTGGACGGAGCAAGTATGTGATATTCTTGTTTGCTGTGATGTCACTGGCACTGGACGGAGCAAGTATTTGATATTCTTGTTTGCTGTGATGTCACTGGTACTGGCCGAAGCAAGTATGTGATATTCTTGTTTGCTGTGATGTCACTGGCACTGGACGGAGCAAGTATGTGATATTCTTGTTTGCTGTGATGTCACTGGCACTGGACGGAGCAAGTATGTGATATTCTTGTTTGCTGTGATGTCACTGGCACTGGACGGAGCAAGTATGTGATATTCTTGTTTGCTGTGATGTCACTGGTACTGGCCGAAGCAAGTATGTGATATTCTTGTTTGCTGTGATGTCACTGGCACTGGACGGAGCAAGTATTTGATATTCTTGTTTGCTGTGATGTCACTGGCACTGGACGAAGCAAGTATGTGATATTCTTGTTTGCTGTGATGCCGAAAACTTACTGAAGCTGTAGCTGAATGTCCGCTTGCAGCACTGGCCAGTGTTAGGTGGTCATAACAACCTGGGCAGAGAGGTGGACTAAGACATGGCGTGGGAAGTGCTGAAGCTGAGTGTAAGAACCAAACATTGAGGACATGTTTCTATTCTCTCGTGTACACATAAGAAAACTTCTTGACATGCATCTGCCAACGTTATCACCACTGAAGAATAGATCAATAATCTCGGCACTTTAGCTTTTTTTTAAATTTTAAAACTATGATAAATACAGACTTGAATTAAACTAAATACAGACTTGAATTAAAGTAAATACAGACTTGAATTAAACTTACAACTTATGACAGAAGTTGAGAAATTCACGTCTCATCCTATTCGAACAGAAAGACAGAAGATCAGAAGATGAGGGAGAGAGATCGAACCAACTAACAAACATACTGTACTTTAAAATGTTTAAGAATTTGGCACGAGAGAGAGACAGAGAGAGAGAGAGTAAAAAAGAAGTAGAGATAGATGAATAAACAGAGTGATATGTAAGTTGTAGTTAGACAAGCAGGCAGATAGACAGGTGACTAGAGAGGTAGGTAGAAAGAAAGAAAGATACGAGTGTAAGTTGGTAGGTAGATAGTTAGACAGGTAAACAGACAGACAGACAGACATGATAGATAGATAGATAGATAGATAGATAGATAGATAGATAGATAGATAGATAGATAGATAGATAGATAGATAGATAGATAGATAGATAGATAGATACATACATACATACATACATACATACATACATACATACATACATACATACATACATACATACATACATACATACATACATACATATATACATACATAGACTGGTAGATATTCAATTGTGTGAACACTTGCCTGCCTGAAGATTGTTCGTTTCAGGAAATGTATTAATAATGTAATATTTGAAACCTGTTGATTTCGATATTAGTTTCAGTGTTCTGTAGATCAATTGTACAAAATGTAAATCCAGTTAAAAGATGAAATGAACTTTACATAGATATCAAATAATTCCACATCACATAATCGTCCAGGAGCTTCTGAACTGAGTATTGTAATCGATTGGTGGCCAGACGAACAAATGCATCGATTATACCTATAATGAAATGTTTAAACAGGAAAAAGTAGAAACAGTTTTATTACTTAAAGAGCACACAGTTGTGACGTTTCAGTGTGAGTCTTAATCAAACAAAATCATAGCTCATCGTATTCGAACAGAAAGACACAGAGGACTAAGTATTCGTGTGATACCTTTAATGGGATCTAACGCAATGTTTTCTTTCTCATTTTCTCAGCAAAGACATGACATGACGAGTGTAATAATGTGGGTCAAAATAACTTACCAGATAACGTAAAAAAGAACACAGATTTTGCTTTTAATACTACTAATATATGTACGTATGACAATTTAATTCTTCAGGTAGAAAGTCAGGTTAGTTGAGTATCGACCTGTTCAGGTTTAATCCCGTCCAGGTTTTCTTTAAAAGACTTACCCAACAAAAAATCATTATTCGTTGCTGGGAAGTGTTCAAGTTTTGTCAAAGGAGACTCCCTTCACGATAGCCTGTGCTGTGTTAGTTACAGGCTAAAGAGAACAGTATATTGTTGTCAGTTCATGCTTTCAAAATCAATTTTCACAAAAACAAACATTTCATATAAAATTTTGTCACAGAAAAATGAAAGGAAAAATGACTCAATGAAATGAAAATAACAAACGAAGACACTTACAGAAAAAAAATATAATATATATGGTTCTTCAAATATTATAGAAATAAAAATGAAAAATGTAAACAATAACATGAGGTTTTATCATCCAGTAAATAACATGCAGCTTTCTTTGGTTCATGTTAAACAACGTTTTAGCACGGAGTCTTCAAATAATTCAAAATGTGGACAATCTTTGTTCATTTCTCTGCAATAAAAGTCATAGATCTGAAGGTTTTTAGCACATTTGGATCGGTTTTTTCCTGGTGTCCATGGACCTTTCTATGAAGCGCGGGTGGGGAGATATCTGGGACTCATCGATCAACACATGGATAAGCACATGGATCAGCACATGGATCTGTCGACTAAAAAAAAACAAAAATTCTTAACTAGATCTGGGTTCCCTTTACTGCTTTGTTTGTACCCGCGTGTCTGCAGCTTCTCTCAAACCAGAAAGGCGATCCAAGTGAAAAAAAAAGGCTGAAGTCCACTGCCTTAAGAGATTATTAAGGTCTTTACAAAACTCGCCACCAAGATGTAGCCTAGTGAAACACATCAGTTGCCCGACATCTTTGATCAAAGCAGTCTTTTCATGTTTCTAATCAGATCTACTGAAACAAAAAAGAGCACAGTGTACAGCAAAGTTTTCCTTCCAGCTCCATGCTGTCAGTGTCAAACATGGACACTAACATTCAAAAACAAAAGAAAAATCATCACCATAGAAATGAGATTTTTAAGGGGAATACTAAATGTGACAGAAAGAGACTACGTATGAAATGACACCATCAGGGCAAAGGTTGAAGTATCTTAAGTAACAGTAAGTCAAATAGCTTGGCCATGTTACACGGTTACCACCAGACAGTATGTCACAGTAAACATTCATACCAAGATTTGTAGATAACAGAGGAAATGCTCGCATATGATGGAGAGAGAGGCATTCAATATCCTATTATATGAAGGAAATCGCCGATTCCTATCAAGGCATCTGATAGTTCCTCGAACACTGAAAATTATATGAGGAGGGAGACACAAAAATCAGATCTCGTAACTACAGAAAATATTTAAGATCTATTTCATGTTTCATTTTTTTCACAATTTCCACAAAAGATGAAACTGTGGTTTCGGAAGTTGAAGAAAGAGAGCGGATGTATTTCTGGGAAATAAATGATACAGCGCTTCGAATTAACACTATAAACAGTTTCCTGCATTCTGTCAAGCTACATCAAGAATGCTATAAACGATTGTTGGTGCAAAAGAAAAACAAAACTATGGCATAACGCGTATAGAGAAATGTTTCTGTACTTGATTCAGTAGAACGAAAAGTTTAACATCAACTTGTAAATTTTTCTCACAGTTTTGACAACAAAAATGTCTTCAGTGACCGTTGTTAACGATTTGGTCTCCGATGTCCAACACAATCTTGGCCAAGACATCGTGTGTGCGACAGGTTTAGTAATTGGCCTTTTCGCTCTGGCTGGAAACTTGACAAACCTTCGAACATTTATAGCCATGGGTGTCAAGGACGGGGTCACTGTTTCATTTCTTTTTTTGTCCTGTTCTGACCTTTGCTACGTTATTGTTGAATTAGCCATTCAAGTTACCACAGAAATATGGCTACTAGAGTCTAAAACTCAGTACTCTTTGCTTTTTGAGATTGATCCGCTTGGAATCATCATATTTTTAGCCAACACCGGAAACTTAATATATACAAACATAATGTTAATCACATCATTCCTAGCACTTGTCCGGTGTCTTTGTGTGTTCAAACCACTGTATTTTAAGGATGTATTTACAAGGAAAAGATCATTGTGGATTATGTCAACATTTTCTGTAATATCAGTAGTTAATTATATACCAGTACTCTCTACCATGGGAATGAAATGGCAACCGGACAAAGCTACAAACACGACTCGTTTAAAATTATGGCTTTCTCCACAAAGAGAAATTATAAAGAACATATTTTGGGGAGTGAAAGATATTTTTGTAACACCTGCCACACAAGTCCTTGTTTTCATTTGTTTTTGTATTTTGACTTATAGTCTTCGTCAAGTTTCTAAATTCCGCCAATCCTTTCTTCCTATTTCAACAAACTCAAAAGGTCACCAATGCCAGATCTGGACATCAAAACAGAAAGACATCACTGAAGATCAGAGTTCAGTCCCTAACAGACTAGGACAGAAAGAGATCCAAGTTGTTCGCCAAGTTGCCCTAGTTTCATTGCTGTATGTCATCTCCAACACTCCCAAGATTATCGCGACAATAACTGGATTGATAGTACCTTCATTCAATGCTGTAGGTGCAGATAGAAATATTTACGGCATAATGTATGCACTGGTAGACATTATTCAAATGATCAATTCAAGTTTATCTTTTTTCATATACTACAATTACAACTCTAAATTTAAATCTTATTGCAAATTTTAAGGCAGGAACAGTTATGGATATTAAAAATTATAGCACTGCTACTGATCTTTAAGAAAGAAAGCTATTAATCGAAAGTAATTTAATCCTTAATTAATGGATTAAGCAATTAATTTGATCACTTTGGACATCTTGAAGAAAATATATTTTAAGTGTAAAGGGAGCATATACTTTATGTGTTTAATTAATGTAACAGTGTATCATTATTCAAATATTGTTGAAATTGTTAGACTGTTCAGAAAAACAAGTTACATCAAGTTAAAACTTACTCCGTAACAGTAAATTTTGAATGAGACAACTGTCGGAGATTGGTTGGCGCCACGTCTCGCTGGCGGACTTGTCTGTTAACTTCATCCCATAAGTGTTCTATTGCGTTCATGTCTGATGACATGGATGGGCACTGAATGGTCTGGACGTTGTTGTCAGCGAGGACGAGGTCGTGAGTTGTGCCACATGAACTCGAGCGTTATCCTTCTGAAAAATGGACCTTGGTGCAGCCAGAAGTGGAAGGACGTGAGGACGAAGAATTTAAGCGACGTATCGTTGGGAATTCAGACGTCCTTCAATTAACATCAGGTCACTTCTTCCCATGACGTTGATCGTCCCCCATACTAGTACACCTCCACTACCACGTGGAGGAGCCTCATCCACGAAGTTCTGGGCGTAGCGCTCACGGACTCTGCTGTAAACTCTTCTCCGTCTATCATGTCGCTGAAGCAGAAAGAATGATTCATCACTAAACCAAACTCTTCTCCAATCATTCGCAACGGTCCGTTGACAATGCTGGTTCGCCCACTGCAGTTGGTTCTGGCGATGCCGATCTGTAAGAACAGGACCTCTGTAGGGTCTTCTAGCCCAAAGACCAGCGTCGTGCAGTCAGTTCCTGACAGTTTGATCTGAAATTCGTCGAGCTGCTGTCACTGGCTGGACAGCTGAAGACGCAGATGCAAGTGATTCCTGCGGTGACGCTGTCGTATGAAGAGATCTTCGCCAGGAATTGTGACTACGGGTCTTCCACTGCCCGGCCAGTTTCTTGAAATCGTCCCCAAAAGCAATTAATGGTGCTTCTAACCACATTAAATTGTCTGGCCACTACACTTTTTGACTGTCCAGTCTGTAAACGTCCAACGATGATGAGTCGTTGCTTTGTAGTGAGATGAGCCATACTTGCGCATTGAATATTCAAATGAGTTGATTCGAGAAGCGTCAATCTTGTATAGTCATTCAATAACATGGTCAGTAAATTCTGCGTTCAGTAAGTTTCTCGGGATTCTCATGAGCCTGTCATGAGTTATTGTCAAAAAATACTGTTGTGACTAGTGTCGCTTTTCTGTGCTCATGAATCATCTGCTGAGTACACTTCAGGTCAGCACGTGAAACTGATGTCCAAGTGAATGTTTCAGGCAATTTGCCCTTGTCTGATCAGCAAACTTTAGTTTAAATCACAACATCGTATTTGTTGCGTTTCTTTTATTTAAACGATATATATATATATATATATATATATATATATATATATATATATATGTTTGCTAACTAACTACCAAAAATAGCACTAAGATGGACACCACAGGGGAACAGAAGTAAGGGCAGACCAAAAGAGACATGGAGAAGAACAACAGAAAGGATGTTGAGCAATAGAGAGCTCACCTGGTAAAGAGCAGAAAAAAAAGGCGAAGGACAGGCATTTGTGGAAAACCCTTGTGGAAGCCCCATGTGCCCTGGGCACTTAAGGTTCAGAGAGAGAGAGAGAGAGAGAGAGAGAGAGCAGTATGAAAAATAGGGGTCAACAAAGAAATACAAAAAGCTATCACTAATGACAACATGAAACAACTACAGAGAATGTTTAACAAGATTTGGAAAGAAGAAAAGGTCCCTTCTAATTGGAAGAAAGGAATCATTGTTAAAATACCAAAAAAGGGCAACCTTAGTGACTGTAACAACTGGAGAGGAGTAATCTTAATATCAGTTGTGTCAAAAGTATTTTGCAATGTCATTTTGAATAGACTCAAAGATATAGTGGATACTGCAATGAGAGAAGAACAAGCAGGATTTCGAAAAGGGAGAAGCTGTCTCGACCAGATCTTTACTCTCAGAATAATACTTGAAGAACATATTGAAAAGCAGAAACCATTAAAACTGAACTTCATTGATTTTAAAAAGGCATTTGATAGCATACACAGAGATTCATTATGGACAATTATATGTCTATATGGAATACCATCTAAAATTGTCAACATCATTAAGGACTTCTACAATGGATATGTTTGTGCAGTCAAGACAGAAGAAGGGATGAGTGAAAGGTTCCAGATTGAAACAGGCGTGAAACAAGAATGTATACTGTCTCCTTTACTTTTTGGGATTACAATAGACTTCATAATGAAAAAATGCTGCACAGGTAACACAGGTATTGACTGGGTACATGGGACCCAACTAGAAGATCTTGATTTTGCTGATGACATAACTCTTATCAGTAACAATGTGGATTCCATGCAAGGAAAAAAACAGATAGCCCGTCTTCACTGGCTAGCAAAATAGGACTTGAAATTAACAGGGACAAAACAAAAATAGTGAAAATTCCTCTTAATCAAAATGGAAAAATACACATAGAAGGGACAATCAATTTTGCATATTTTTACAGCTATATAGACCAAAATGGTGACACTAGAAAGGAAGTTAGGATCAGAATTGCAAAAGCAGCATCAATCTTCAAGAATCTTGAGAACATATGGAATTCAAAAGTTATAAGCACAAAAACCAAGTTAAGAATATTCAATTCAAATGTAATATCCACCTTCATTTATGCATGCGAAAGCTGGAAAACAACTAAAGAAATAGAAAAGAAATTAGACTCTTCTGAAAACAAATGCCTAAGATAAATACTCGACATCAAGTGGAATGAATTCAAGAACAATGGAGAGATAAGACAGATAACTGAACTACAACCAGTCTCATGGGTGATCAGGAAAAGGAGATGGACATATGTTGGTCACTTGATGAGAAGAAATGATCAGAGAATCCCAAAACAAGCTATCAAGTGGAACACAACAGACCGAAGAAAAAGAGGCAGAATGCGTGAAATTCTGAAGAGGACATTATTAAGAGAGGCCAAATTAAAAGGCATAAACTCCTTTGATGAGGTTGAAAGAATCGCCGAAGACAGAAAAACTGGCGAACTACTTTGCGAGCCCTATGTGACGTTTAACGGCACCGGAAGGATATAAAATAAGAAAGAAACAGTTGTTATTACCGGTCAGTTTCATCATTGACTCTGAACACAAAAGAAAGTGAACAGATACGATAATAGCTTCATCTGTTATAACTTTTTGAATCGTCTCAAGACTTGTACAGAAATAACAACAGATAAGAATAATTCCATCAATGTACAGACTTAAAATTTCTAAGAATGAATATTTTCTAGTTTCTGTGTATGTATGTATGTATGTATATATGTTTGTATATATGTATGTATGTATGTATGTATGTATGTATGTATTATGTATGTATGTATGTATGTATGTATGTATGTATTGTGTATGTATGTATATATGTATGTATGTATGTTTGTACATTTTTGTGTACATTCATGTTCGTACGCGTTTTGTCTGTTTGTATGTATATATTGTGTAAGAATGTATGCATGCGTATATGTGTCTGACTATGTATGTATGAGGCTATTTATGTATTTATGCTCGCGTATATGTATGTGTGTATGTATGTGTGTATATATGTGTGTATACATGTACATAAGTATCTGCGTATATTTTTATGTATGTATGTGTATGTATGTATGTCTGTGTGTATGCATGTACTTATTATGCATGTATGTGTTTATGTATGCATGTATGTTTGTGTGTATGCATGTACATATGTATGTCTGTATGTGTTTATGTATGTATGTGTATGTATGTATGCATGTATATATGTATGTATGTATGTGTGTATGCACGTACATGTGTATGTATGTATGTGTTTATGTATGTATGTTTATGTATGAATGCATGTATGTATTTATGTATGTATGTATGTGTATGTATGTATATATGTGTCTGTATGTATGTATGTATGTGTGTATGTATGTATGTATGCATGTATGTGTGTATGTATGTATTTATGTATTTATGCATGTATGTATGTATGTATGTATGTATGTATGTATGTATGTATGTATGTATGTATGTATGGGAGCATGTATTTATTGCGAGGAGTGTTCAAAAACAAGAAAAGTTCGAACTTTTCAAATGTCCAGCCGACCGGCACAGAGGGCGCAGTGTGGCTAATGAGCGCACATGGAGGAAAGTATTGCCAAAAAACCGCCATTTGTCCTTTTCCGCTATGAGCATTAGTCGTCAAGGTACATCTGTTGAAGTGAACACATGCATAAGGTTTTCGTCGGATTAATGACAAAGTGACAATGAAGAAGTTTGAAGAGTATCATGAATGTGTGAAATTTCATGAAAAACGTGGTAAACATTTTAAAGAGACATGACATTTGCTTAATTAAGCATACTGTTAGGACTGTATGATCAGAATACAGTGCTCTAAGTGGTTTGGTGTTTTAAAGAGGGCAGAATGTCCTTTTATGAAAATTCCAGGCCTGGACGACCTTGAACATCAACAGAGGACGACACTGTCGAAAGATTTCGTTGTGGGATTCTTGAAAAGTGTTTAACTGTTCAAGAAGTTACTGATAAACTGAGCATCAGCAAACAATCTTGTCATCAAATTTTAACTGAAACACTTCTTCGCGTCTGTGCAAATGTCATGCCAAAAAAGAAAAAAAAAGAGAAAAATCATGGATAAGTCGATCAAAGATCAAAGTGTTGCTTGGCGTGTTTTTATTTGAAATTGCATAATCAATACATATGTGAATTTGTACCACGTGATCAGATGGTAATCGAACAGTTGTACCAGCAAGTATCAGCGTAGTTGAGGAATGCCGTGTGGACAAAGATGGCTGAAATTTGGAACATGTTGGGCCAAGACAGTGCTCCAGCTCACGGGTAGCTCCTCATCTGCAGTTACTTGTCAGAACATCAGACATCCGTTGTGTCCCATCCACCGTATTCTCCAGACTTTTTTTTTCTGTTTTAGCCCAGAAGATTTTTTTCTTCTTTCCCAAACTTAAAACTACTTTGTAAGAACGTCGTTTCCAAACCAAAGAGAAGATTCAGGAAAATGTTTTAAGAGAACATTGTGTACGATAAAGTTCAAGATAATTCTCTCGTCATTACTATTTCTTCCACCTCTAAAAGTGATTTGACAGTTATTTTTCGAGTTATAACCTCACGGTGCTGTGTTCTGTTACTTTACCTTGCAGTTGTAGAAAGTGCGTTCCAGAAAACATTTTAAAAAGTGACGTCTGAAATAGTGTATCTCCAGTAGAGGGGATTACTTGAAAGTTACCAAGCTTTGTCAAATGAGTACTTTATGGCAAAAGTTCATTCTTTTTTAACACACCTTCTATGTGTAGTTATGTAAATATGTATGTATGTAAATATGTATGTATGTAAGTATGTATGTATGTATGTATGTATGTATTATGTATGCACGTATATATGTATGTATGTATGTATGTATGTAAGTATGTATGTATGTATGCATGTATGTATATATACATATATGTATGCATATATGTATGTATGTATTTATGTATGTATATATGTATGTATGTTTATGTATGTATGTATGTATGTATGTATGTATGTATGTGTGTATGTATGTGTGTATGTAGTGTGTATTACATAAAAATAGCTGGGAAAAGACAGGATGCCAATAGAAAATGTGATAGAACCTCACTATTTTATTTTGTATCCCGTATTGCCTGTTAAAATTAGTTTTTAAAATATGTAATGTCGTCAACCTAATAGTACAGATTATTCTTCCTTTTTCTTGCTTCTTACAGATAACTGGCGGCCACATTTAGTCGTCCATTGTTAATAAGAGTACAGGTCAAACCCTAGAATTTTACTGGAAAACTATATTTTAATAGAGTCCATCACAAGAACAATGTGTCTATCCCCATGTTGTCGAACAGACTGTAAGGCCCCAATCAGTTGTTTTGAGTTTTATAGGAAAATGATGCAAGGTCAAGACAGTTCGGCCATTATGATTAGTTGGACGTGCTCTGCTTTCACACAAGATACTAAATGATAACCAAGATCTCTGGTCAGCTTTCACTTCTTGGTAGTCTCTGGTGAAACAAGAAGTATAACATATGTGCATACATTAGCTAAATATAATCACATTCAAGATTACCGAGAGTACTAGAAATAACTGGGATTGTTTGTAGGCCAGCGTATGGTTTAGAGACGAAAAGTGTGGTAGAGTCTTAAAAAAGTAAAATTGCTAGCATTTATCGCTAATGTTGTTCCAAGTTTTATTCCATTTCTATTTTATAAAACTGTACCATACATATTTGCCTACCTTTGTCCCAGTGAGTTTAAAGTCAGTATTTTATTTTACAATAAGCAGTTATAGCTAGTGTTTTCATCTTTCAAAATAGTTTTGAAGAGACATGCGCTGTTTACGGAGTTTCCCTTTTGTTTAGAAGTTTCCCTCTTTATATCCCTGATCACACAAAGCCATGTCTGGTCTCTCTTTGTTCTTGCGTCTTTTGTCTGCTTTTCTGGGCCTCGTTTACTCCACACACAACGCAACATCAATACGGAAACTCGCTCTGTGTGTGTGCATGTATATGTGTGTGTGTGTGTCTGTGTGTGATGTTTCCAGCAACTCCTAGTTCTTAATGCTGACAGAAACATCTTTCATAGATAGCCCACAATTTTATTCGTGTATCTGTCTTGATTTAATTCAATACTTATTTTGTCCGTTCCCCCCCCCCCCATACATCCCTCCTCAAAAAGGCGATGTAATATTTGCTTGGTGATATTTGGTGATACGGCTTTTATTGAAAAACATCGGGTAGTGTACTAATGCGAATAGTCCAGATAGTGGCATCTATGTCTTATTCATCACCACCCTAAAGATGTACTTTCTTGTGAAGTAGACGCTGGTAGTAAGATTTTCAATGCGTTGGCTTCGTGAATTTAAGCGGGAAAGGACCGAATCACTATTAATCTCTTACTTTTTTTCTTATTTGATATTTTGCTTTTTTTAGTGTGTGTAGGTGAGTGTGTGGGAGAGACTGTGTGTGAGTGTGTGTGTTTGCTTGTATATATGTAAGTGTGTGTGCGTGTGTGTGTGAGATAGTGTGTGTGAGTGTTATGAGAGAGAGTGTGTGTGAGTGTGTGTGTGAGAGAGTATCTGTGAGTGTGTATGAGAGACAGAGTGTGTGTGTGACAGTGTTGTGTGAGTGTGTGTGAGAGAGTGTATGTGAGAGTGTGGGGTCGTGATAGTGTGTGTGTGAGAGTGTGGGTGCGTGAGAGAGCGTGTGTGTGTGAGTGTGTGTGAGAGTGTGGGTGCGTGAGAGAGAGTGTGTGTGTGAGTGTGTGTGAGAGTGTATGTGAGAGTGTGTATAAGTGTGTGTGTGAAAGTGTGTGTGTGAGAAAGTGTGTGTGAGCAGAGTGTGTGCGAGAGTGTGTATGTTAGAGTGTGTGTATAGGTATGTGTGAGTGTGTGTGTGTGTGAGTGTGTGTGAGAGTATGTGTGTGAGAGTGTGTTTGTAGAGAGTGTGTGTGAGAGTGTGTATGAGAGTGTGTGTGTGAGAGCGTGTGTGTAGAGAGTGTGTGTGAGAGAATGTGTATATAAGTGTGTGTGAGAGTGTTTGTGTGATAGAGTGTGTGTGAGAGTGTGTGTATGAGAGTGTGTGTATAAGTGTGTGTGAGAGAGTGTGCGTGTGAGTGTGTGTGCGAGATTGAGTTTGTGAGTGTGTGTGTAAAAGTGTGTATATAAGTGTGTGTGTGAGAGTATGAGAGTATGTTTATAAGTGTGTGTGTGAGAGAGTGTGTGTGTGAGTGTGTGCATGAAAGTGTGTGTATAAGTGTGTGTGAGAGAGTGTGTGTGAGAGTGTGTGTGTGAGAGAGAGTGTGTATGTATATGAGATAGAGTGTGTCTGTGAGGGAACGTGTGTGAGAGAGTTTGTGTGAGAATGTTTGTTTGAGTGTGTGTGAGAGTGTTTGTGTGAGTGTGTGTAAGAGTGTGAGTGTGAGTGTGTGAGAGAGAGTGTATGTGAGAGTGTGTGTAAGAGTGTGTGAGTGTGTGTTAGGTGTGTGAGTGTGTGTTAGAGAGTTGTGTGAGTATGTGTGTGAGAGTGTATGTATGAGAGAGTGTGTGTGAGAGTGTGTATGCGAGATTTAAAATATGTGTGTGAGTGTGTGTGGTAGATAATGTGTGTGAGTGTGTGCGAGAGTGTGTATGTGAGTTTGCTTCTATATATGTATAAGTGTGTGTCTGTGTATGTTCGTGTGTATGTGTGTGAGAGTGTGTATGAGTGAGTGTGTGAGTGAGTGTGTGTGTTTATATATGCGTAAGTGTGTGATTGTGTATGTCCGTGTGTATGTGTGTGAGAAAGTGTGTGTGAGAGAAAGAGGGAGTGTGAGTTTACTTGTATATGTGTGTGATTGTGTATATGCGTGTGTATGTGTGTGAGAGAGTGTGTATGAGTGAGTGTGTGAGTGTGTGTGGTTGTATATGCGTAAGTGTGTGATTGTGTATGCGCGTGTGTATGTGTGTGAGAAAGTGTGTATGAGAGATTGTGTGTTTGTTTGCTTGTATAAGTGTGTAATTGTGTATGTGCGTGTGTATGTGTGTTAGAGTGTGTATGAGAGAGATTGTGTGTGTATGTCCTTGTATATGAGTAAATGTGTGTGATTGTATATGTGTATGTTCGTGTGTATGTGTATTCTCACTGAATGAGGAATGTAGTCTGTTAATCTATTCCTAATCTCTGCTTCAACATCTTCCTTGGTGAACAGTTTGTTCCCTAAGGGGAGACAAAACAGGAAGAAATGAAGTTTCTGAAACTAAAGGAACTTTCATTTTGAAGTTCCCTGCCCTTAAACAGAATATCACTTGCTCTGTTGTCGAATGAATGTATATGTTTGTATTCTTCTTCTTCTTCTTCTTCTTTATGTTTCCCAGTCATTAAGGCTCATTGCTGTAGATAAAGTTCGCCTCCATTCCTCTCTACTCCTAATCTTCTCTCTCCAGTTGGTGACACCGATTTCTTTTATATATTCTTCTATAGTGTCTTTCCATCTCTGTCTTGGTCTACCCCTTGGTTTTGTTTGCCTCATCTCTTGTGTATACATCATTTTCGTTTGTCTGTTCTCTGCCATTATTTCTACATGACCCAGGCAGCGTAGTCTGTTCAGTTTCAAGACATTTATAATTCGTTGGGATTTAAATAAGTTCAGTGTCACACCTAAGCTAAATGTAATTTGTGACGAGATGGGGAATACCTTGACAGAGAGAGAGAGAGGAAATTCTAGAAAGATGGAAGGAATATTGAGGAGGAATTATGAAACAACCACCATCTGTGAAAGCAGAAATGAACAGTGTGAATTATTATTGGAGAAGAATGAACCCGAACCGACAATAGAAGAAGTTTTATGGGCAATAAAGAATCTGAAAAATGGTTAATCACCAGGATGTGATGAGATAACAACTGAACTTATTAAAGCAAGAGGAAAGGAGTGTGCAACAATCTATCATGCACTATGTAAAAAGATATAGTATTCAGATATTTGGCAAA
>CM019693.1:56224872-56274289 GCA_009760885.1 Achatina immaculata
TTGCAGAAATTTGCCTCCCTAACAGCTCTCCTGTAGGCCCCTCGGTTCTGAACAAGATGGCCTGCTGCTGATGCATCTTTCTCCAGATAATCAACGATGTCGTACAGCCATCTTCGCCTTGGTCTTCCTCTCTTTCTTTTTCCTAATATGTACCCTTCCAAGACGGTCATCTTCAGATTATCATGACGATTAATGTGTCCAAAATATTTCAGTTTCCTTTGTTTAATCCTCTTTACTAGCCAGCCTTCTTCAATATTAAGCTCTTGTAGTATAGATATATTTATTCTTTTTTTGTGTCCATGATATTTGAAGAACTCTTCTGTAGCATTTACATTCAAAGGCATTTATCTGTTTCTCAGCTGTTTTGTTAAATGTCCAGGTCTCACATGCATATGTTGAGATGGGAAAGATGCATACCCTTAAAAAATATTATTTGTGTGGTTCTGTCTGTTCCTCTCCACAGATTCTTTAGTTGTTTTATTTTCTGAAGAGTAATAGATGTCGTCCTTTTAATTTCCCTCATTGTATCTCCATTATTAGTTAGCAGTGATCCAAGATATTCAAAACTCTCCACTTCTTCCAGTTTATCCTCATTGATACATATATCAGCTGCCTTGTTTGTTTTGTCAGTTGTCATCACTTTAGTTTTCTTTGCATTAAGATAGAGGTTTTGCTCTTCGCTGTTCTTACGGACTGACATATTTAGTTTTTCCATTCATTTCTATGAGGTGGACAGTAATACTGTGTCATCAGCATATCTAATCTCTTGTATTTCATAACCTCCAATGGTTATGGCATCGTAATATTCTTTGTCCATATCTTCTCTAATATTCCTCATTATATTTTCAGTATACAAGTTAAATAAGTAAGGCAATATGCAACCCCGACGGACCCCTTGTTTTATGTCAAACCAAGTTGTTGTTTCACCATTTATTCTTACTGCTGCCTGTTAGTCTAGATACAGCAGTGATGTTAATTGTATCAAATGTATTGGAAATCCCATTTTTTTCCATTATTTCCCACAGTTTCTGGTGTTGTACACAGTCAAATGCCTTTGAGCAGTCTATACAAGATACATATAAATTCACATTAAACTCGCTCCATTTCGCTATTATTAATCTTATATTGAATATATGATCTCGTGATCCTCTTCCTTGCCTGAAACCAGCTTGGACTATATTGACTTTTTCTTCTGTTTTCTTATGAAGTCTGCCCATTATGATTTTTAACAGAATTTTACTGGCATGACTAATCAGGACAACAGTTCTGTAGTTTGTGCATAATTTCAGGTACCCGTTTTTGACAGTGGAATGTATACAGTTCTTTTCCATTCCTTTGGCCAAATATCTGAATACCATATCTTTTTACATAGTGCATGATAGATTGTTGCACATTCTTTTCCTCCTGCTTTAATAAATTCAGCTGTTATCTCATCACATCCTGGTGATTTACCATTTTTCAGATTCTTTATTGATCATAAAACTTCTTCTATTGTCAGTTCAGGTTCTTTCTCCTCCAATAATAATTCAAACTGTTGATTTATGCTTTCACAGTCGGTTGTTTCATACATTCCTCTTCAATATTCCTTCCATCTTTCTACACTTTCCTCTGTCTCTGTCAAGGTATTCCCCATCTCGTCACAAATTACATTTATCTTAGGTGTGACGCTGAACTTAACAGCTTATTTAGATCCCAACGAATTATAAATGTCTTGAAACTGAACAGACTACGCTGCCTGGGGCATGTAGAAAGAATGGAAGAGAACAGACAAACGAAAATGATATATACACAAGAGATGAGGGAAACAAGACCAAGGGGTAGATCAAGACAGAGATGGAAAGACAACATAGAAGAACATATAAAAGAAATTGGTGTCACCAACTGGAGAGAGAAGATTAGGAATATAGAGGAATGGGGGGGGGGGCGAATTTTATCTGCAGCAATGAGGCTTAATGGCTCGGAAAGCTGAAGAAGAAGAAGAAGAATACAGACATATACATTCATCCCACAAGAGAGCAATTGATATTCTGTCTAAGGGTAGGGAACTTCAAAACGAAAGCTCCTTTAGTTTCTGAAGCTTCATTTCTTCCTGTTTTGTCTCCCTTGCTGCTGTTTGGGTTTCTTGGTATGTTTCCAGAAGATAGTTTACCATTGCTTTCCTTCCGGGCAATGACTGTATTAGTCAGTGATCGTAGCCATTGTCCCTCCATTGAGATCATCTGCATACCATCATAGAATGGTGACCATAACCAACATTATCTGTCTGCTGATCTCCCATTCCATCCACCACCTGAAAATGGCTGCAAGACATCGTTGACGATCTGCAAATGGATGCAGCAGCAGCAGGCCATCTTACTCACAATCGAGAAGCCTACAGGAGTGCTGTTTGGGAGGCAAAGTTCCGAAAGGTATATGCAAATGAATGAATAAATGAATTGTCTCCCCTTAGTGAACAACACTGTGCACCATGGAAGATGTTGAAGCAGAGACTGGGAGCAGATTAACAGACTACATTCCTCATTCAGTGAGAATACACATACACACGCACATACACATATACAATCACACACACTTACACATATACAAGCAAATACACACACACACTCTCTCTCATCCACACTCTATCTCACACATACACAAGCACATACACAATCACACACACTTACACATATACAAGCAAACACACACTCTCTTTCTCATACACACGCACTCATACACACTCACTCATACACACTCTCTCACACAAATACACACGAACATACACAGTCACATACACTTACACATATAGAAGCAAACTCACACATTCACACTCACACTCTCACAAACACTCACACACACACTCTCTCTCCCACACCCACTCACACACACATTCTCTGTCTCACATACACACTCTCACACACATACTCTCTCTCCCACACACACTCACACACACACTCTCACACACTCTCTCTCCCACACACACTCACACACACTCTCTCTCTCTCCCACACATACTCACACACACACTTTCTGTCTCGCATACACTCTCACACAAACACTCTCTCTCCCACACACACTCACACACACTCTCTCTCTCCCACACACACTCACACACACACTTCTGTCTCGCATACACACTCTCACACAAACACTCTCTCTCCCACACACACTCACCCACACTCTCTCTCTCCCACACAAACTCACACACACACTCTCTGTCTCGCATACAAACTCTCACACAAGCACTCACTCTCCCATATACACTCACACACACACTCTGTCTCGCATACATATTCTCTAACACACACTCTCTCTCCCACACACAGTCATTCACTCACTCACTCATTCCCTCACTCACTCACTCTCTCACTCACTCACTCACTCAATCACTCACTCACTCACTCACTCACTCACTCAATCACTCACTCACTGACTCACTGACTCACTCACTCTCTTACTCACTCACTCACTCACTCACTCAATCCCTTTCCTCTCTACCTGCTGCCTTTAAATGATAACCATATCACCAAGCAAATATTACGTGGCCTGTTTTAGAAGAGATATGGGGAAAGAGGAGGGGGGAAACAGAGAAAGCCTGGACTTATAACAAAACTGACACACAAAGATAATCATGGGGAGTCTATGAAAGATTTTCTCTCAGTAACGGGGATTGGGAGTTGCTGGAAACGTCTCTCTCTTTCTCTCTCTCTCTCTCTCACCAAAGATAGATAGATAGATAGATAGATAGATAGATAGATAGATAGATAGATAGATAGATAGATAGATAGATAGATAGATAGATAGATAGATAGATAGAGAGAAAAAGAGAGAGAGAGGGAAAGAGCGAGTTTTCGTATTGATGCTGCTTTGTTTGTGGAGTAAGCGAGGGCCAGAAATGCAGAGAAAAGGCGTAAGAACACAGAGACCAGACTTTGCTGAGTAAACATGGCTTTATGTTACTGTGATCAGTCAAATAATGGAAGCATTATTCAAGAGAGAATCTTCTAAAAAAAAAGGAAAGCTCCATAAATAGTTAATGCATGTCTCTTCAAAACCACTCTGTAAGATGAAAACACCAGCTATTACTGCTTAACGTACAATAAAATACTTTAAAACTCATTGGAACAGAGTTAGAAAGAAATGAATGGTTGAGTTTTATACACAGAAAAGGAATACAACTTGAAACAACATCAACGATAAATGTTAGCAATAGTTCCTATTTTTAACTGCATACCATACTTTATCGTCTCTCTAAACCAGGCGCTGGTCTATAAACTACCTTAGTTTTTTTTTTGTTTCTGGTAATCATGTAAATAAATCAATGTTCAAAGTTTAGCGTAGTTGAAGTGATGCACCCTTCCATTGCACCCATTGTGGTGGTGCAGCTGAAACAGGTGGTTTCCTGAGTCTACATTGAGTCTTCGAACAAGTTATTATAATTCAAACTTTCCATTCGACGCGATATCTCTACTTCAAAATCATCACTGCATCAGCTGCATAGAACAACAGTTTATTGTCACCAAGAGACTAGAACAAGAATAGGTATTTGACATTGTTATCAATATTTGTAGATTGATCTCTACATTGATTATATTTAGCTAATGTTTGCACAAATTTTACTTCTCGTTCTACCAGAGACTACCAAGATGAAGTTGAAGATGGCCATAGATCTTGACTATCATTTATTATATTGTGTGAAAGCAGACGACTCAAAACATCATGGCCGAAGTGTCTTGACCTTGTATCATTTTCCTATACAACTCATAGAAACTGTTTGGAACATTACAGTCTGTTCGACAAGATGGGGATGGACTCTTTCGTGTTGTGATGGAAATTATTAAAATATATGTTTGCAGTAAAATTGTAGGGTTATTACCTGTGCTCTTATGAACGTTGGACAACTAACTGTGACCTCTAGCTATATGCGAGAAGCAAGAAAAAGAAAGTAATAAAATCTCTAGGATTAAAAAGATGACATTACAGATTTAAAAAGTAATTTTAATAGGCAGTGAGGGATACAGAATAAACTAGTGATGTTCTATCACTTATTCTATTGGCATTGTGTCCTTTTCCAGCTATTTTTATGTAGTATTCACATACATTTATACATACATTACATACATACATACATACGTACATACTTTCATACATAGATACATACATACATAACAACATAAATACATGCATACATACATATATTCATATCCACATACATCCGCATACATACATAGCCACACACATAAACGTATGCATACATGCATACATTATACATACATACACACATACAAAACGCATACGAACATGCATGCATTACTACACAGATACATACATACATACATACATACATTGTTAGAAATATTGGTAGAAATTATTTTAAATGTTTGTTAAAAGCATATGTTAAAAGATCTCTACTGAAAAAATATATTTGTTTGTCTATGTGTATGTGTGTGATGGGGCCATTTTATTAGGTTAATTACTTCTTCTGTTTTACTTCTATTGTAATAGTTTAATCTTACACTCTTTTTATATGTTTTTGCTCCTAATGTAATTGTTATACTTGTATTAAGTCCAGTGTGTGGGAAGAATGAAAGATAGAGTAAAGAAAGGTAGAATGTGAGACTGGCTTGTGTGGCCAATTTTTTACCGTTTATAAATAAAGATCATTCATTCATTCATACATTCTTTCATTCATTAATACAAACATACATACACACATACATACGTACAAAAATACATACATACATATATATATACGTACATATGTACAAACATAGGTACATATTTACATACATACATACATACATACATACATACATACATATATACATACATACATACATGCATACATACATACATACATATATATATACGTACATATGTACAAACATAGGTACATATTTACATACATACATACATACATACATACATACATATATACATACATACATACATGCATACATACATACATACATATATATATATACGTACATATGTACAAACATACGTACATATTTACATACATACATACAAACATACATACATATATACATACATACATACATACATACATACATACATATATACATACATACATACATACATACATACATACATATATATATACGTACATATGTACAAACATACGTACATATTTACATACATACATACATACATACATACATACATATATACATACATACATGCATGCATACATACATACCTACATTCATACATACATACATACATATTCATACATACGTACATACATACACAGAAACTAGAAAACATTCATACTCAGAAATGTTAATTCTGTACGTTGATAGACTCATTCTTATCTGTTGTTGTTTCTCAACACGTATTGAGACGATACAAAGAGTTATATCAGATGCAGCTATTATCGTATCTGTTCACTTTCTTTTGTTCAGAGTCAATGGAGAAACTGACCAGCAATAACATTTTCTTTGTTGAACACTGGTGTTTATGCTGTACCAGTATTACATAACTAGGAATATGTTATTATGGCTTCTTAGTATTTGTTGTTTCAATAATTCATAGATTGATCCAAGTGCACATTCTTTTACTTTCATGTTTGTAGAGGTCACTTGAGTCGCTTTGATTGTCTGACATTATCAGACCATTTAGTGACAAGAGAATATAAACTTCGCTTGATCTTATTGGTTACTTCGTGGAGCTGCAAAAGGTTCCCTTTAGTCTGAGAGCTGGGTTAGACTAAATAAATGTGTGTATATACCGCGCGTAGTTATTCGTTTCTTGGCTAATGAAAGTCAGAGCTCCAGATGTTCTCTGCTGAATGAAGAAGAAATATGAAGACAAGTGCTTGTCGATTTAGCGAATTTCAATAGCACAGGACGTTCTATAGGAGGGTGTCTGTACTTTTTCATTCAGACTGCTTCCACTGCCCTTATATTGCCAGAAGTGTTGACATCGTGAAAACCAGTGGACAACACGTGATGAAATTGCTGAAAAACGTAAGACGTTATGGTTCAGCGCACCACAACATTCACGAAGTCGCATTCTCCTCCTTGCTTGTAACAAAACAGCTCACCCCAGAACTGAAAGACGGTCACGAGAATGTCTGTGAAACAGTTTACCATCTGCTGTACCTGACGGAGGTGGATTTCTAAGATGTAAAGTCACTGGAGACGGATGCTGGGTACATTACTTCCAGACGGAAACAAAAAGGGCTTGTAAGGAATTGTGGTATTCTTCCTCGTTAAAGCTAAATAAGTTCTATACAACTCCGTTAACCGGAATATTGATGCTTACTCTCTTCTGGGCCTGGAGAGTCCAGTCCTGGAACATTACATGTCCAGAATAAACAATAACAACAGCGAATTATTCTGTGATATGGTCACAGCATGATCACTCACAGTCTCACACATTTTGAATATCTTCCACATTCAGCATATCCACACGACATTGCACCACATGAATATCATGTGTTTGTATCCCCAAAAAAGGCGCTAGGGAGAAGAAAATGAGAAAGGACTAGGGAATTAAAAGGCTTTGCATAACTGGCTACAAAGCTGGTCGAAATATATTTTGTTCTCTTCGAATAAAGGCTTTAATGAAACATTAAACAGTCACAGATTAATTTGATCGTGTTGCATTATTGGACCCAGTTTTTTCTTCAGTTTTCTTTTCTTAGGCGGACAGTTTACAGGGCGAATAAATAACATGGCGGAAATCGCTCAAGAGAAAAATAAAAAGAACACGTTTAGATTAAAGTTAAATGCAGATGAAAAAGTTAGAGAAATATGTTACCAATTCAGAACTTTCAAAAGTCTATAGTAGATGACCCTATTCTACGAAATGTACTGTGTAGGTTCCTTTACAATAAAAATCATTATTAAATCGACCAACGACTGACAGACAGATTCCAAGAATAGATGTTATGTAAACAGAGGAATATACGGTGTGAAACTGTGTGAAACATGAATATACTGCGAGAAACTGCGTCATAACAAGAATATAAGGTGAGAAGATGTGTGATCACAATAATATACAGTGAGAATATTTGTTCACAAGAATATACGGTTAGAATATGCGTGTTCACAAGGTTATATTTTGTGAAGATATGTAAGCACCAGAAAGATGTGTAGAATTGTGAGAGTCTTACACTAACTATTCTAAATTTACTATAGTGGAGTAAGTTTAACTTCATGTACCTTGTGTTTTCCAACAGTTAAACAATCTGAAGAATATCTGAATAAAGATACACAGTTTTATTCATTAAAAACATGAAGTATATGTTCCGTTTTACAATAGAAATATTTTTTCTTGCACATCTGTAGTGATCAAATTAATTACTTAATCCATTAATGAAGAATTAATTTCTTTTCGATAAATAGTTTTCTTTTATAAAGATCAGTAGCAGTGCCTATAAATTTGTAATATCAATAACTGTTTCTGATTTCAAAATTAACAATAAGATTTAAATTTCGAGTTGTAATTGTAGTATATAAAAAAAGATAAACTTGAATTGATCATTTGAATAATGTCTACCAGTCCATGCATTATGTAGTAAATATTTCTATATGCACCTACAATATTGAATGTTGGTACTATCAATCCAGTTATTGTCAAGATAATCTTGGGAGTGTTGGAGATAACATACAGCAATGAAACAAGCGCAACTTGGCGAACAACTTGGATCTCTTTCCTTCCTAGTCTGTTAGAGGCTGAACTCTGGTCTTCAGTGATGTCTTTCTGTTTTGATGTCCAGATCTGGCCTTGTTGATGTTTTGAGTTTGTTGTTGTAGGAAGAAAGGACTGGCGGAATTTAGAAACTTGACGAAGACTATAAGTCAAGATACAAAAACAAATAAAAACAAGGACTTGCGTGGCCGGTGTTACAAAAATATCTTTCACTCCCCAAAATATGTTTTTTAAAATTTCTCTTTATGGAGAAAGCCATAACTTTAAACGAGTCGTGTTTGTAGCTTTGTCCGGCTGCCATTTCATTCCCATGGTAGAAAGTACTGGTATATAACTAACTACTGATATTACAGAAAATGCTGACATAATCCAGAATGATCTTTTCCTTGTAAATGCATCCTTAAAATACAGTGGTTTGAACACACAAAGACACCGGTCAAGTGCCAGGAATGATGTAATTAACATTATGTTTGTATATATTAAAGTTCCACTGTTGCCTAACATTATGACGACTCCATTCAAATCAATCTGAAAATACACAGAGTACTGAGTTTTATATTGTAGTAGCCATATTTCTGTGGTAACTTGAATGGCTAATTCAACAATAACGTAGCAAAGATCAGAACAGGACAAAAAAAGGAATGAAACAGTGACCCCGTCCTTGACCCCCATGGCTATAAATGTTCGAACGTTTCTCAAGTTTCCAGCCAGAGCGAAAAGACCAATTATTAAACCTGTTGCACACAAGATGTGTTTGCCAAGATTGTACTGAACATCGGAGAGCACAATGTTAATAATGGTCTGTAAAGACATTTTTGTTGTCAAATTTGTGGAAAAAATTTACAAGATGATGTTAAACTTGTTCTTCTACTGAATCAAATACACAAACATTTCTCTATACACGTTATGCTACTGTTTCTTTTTCATTTGCACCAACAACCTTTTATAGCGTTCTTGATGTAGCTTGACAGAATGTAGGAAACTGCTGTATAGCGCTAAATCATAGCGCTGTTTTCTTTTATTTCTCAGAAATACATCCGCTCTCTTTTTTCTTCACTTTCGAAGCCACAGTTCCATCTTCTGTGGAAATTGTGAAAAATATTAAGCATTAAAAAGATCTTAAATATTTTCTGTAGGTGCGAGATCTTATTTTCTTGTCTTGTCATGACTCCTTCTTCATATCAATCAATCAAGTGCCGTGCCGCGTGGCGTAGGCGATCATTTCTTTCCACAATTCCTTGTCTTTAGACTTATGAGATCCACCGGTTACTTTCTTTCTAGCCACACTGACAGCCCGTCCAGTAACTTCTCTCTCTGTCTTCCTCTGTCTCTTCTTTCCTCAATTTTTTCAAGTTGCCACAATGTGTTCCAGTTTTCCTCAATAGACCATTCTGTGTTGGAGGAACTAAGAGACGCCTTGATTTCGGCGATTTCCTTCATATAATAGGATATTTAATTCTTCTCTCTCCATCATATGCGGTCATTTCCTTCATATAATAGCATATTTAATTCTTCTCTCTCCATCATATGCGAGCATTTCCTTAATATAATAGCATATTTAATTCTTCTCTCTCCATCATATGCGAGCATTTCCTTCATATAATAGCATATTTAATTCTTCTCTCTCCATCATATGCGAGCATTTCCTTCATATAATAGCATATTTAATTCTTCTCTCTCCATCATATGCGATCATTTCCTTCATATAATAGCATATTTAATTCTTCTCTCTCCATCATATGCGAGCATTTCCTTCATATAATAGCATATTTAATTCTTCTCTCTCCATCATATGCGAGCATTTCATTCATATAATAGCATATTTAATTCTTCTCCCTCCATCATATGCGAGCATTTCCTCCATATAATAGCATATTTAATTCTTCTCTCTCCATCATATGCGAGCATTTCCTTCATATAATAGCATATTTAATTCTTCTCTCTCCATCATATGCGGGCACTTCCTCTGTTCTCTACAGATCTTGATATGAATGTTTTCTGTGGCATACTGTCTGGTGGTAACCGAGTAACATGGTAAAGCTATCTGACTTGCTGTTACTGGTGATATTCCAACCTTTGCCCTGATGGTGTCATTTCTTATTTGGTCTCCTCTTGTCACATTTAGTATTCTCCTTATCGTGATGATTTCTCTTTTGTTTTTGAATGTTAGTGTCCATGTCTGACACTGACAGCATGGAGCTGGGAGGAAAACTGTGCTGTACACTGTGCTCTTTTTTGTTGTTTCAGTAGATCTGATTAGAAACATGAAAAGTTTGCTTTAATCAAAGATGTCAGGCTACTGATGTGTTTCGTTAGGCCACATTTTCGTGCTGAATTTTGTAAAGACCTTTAATAATCTCTGAAAGCAGTGGATTTCAGTTTTTGTTTTACATGGATCGCCTTTCTGATCTGAGAGAAGCTGCAGACCCGCGGGTACAAACAAAGCAATAAAGGGAACCCGGATCTAGTTAAGAATTTTTGTTTTTTTAGTCGACAGATCCATGTGCTGATCCATGAACCCCAGATATCCCCCCACCCGTGCCCCACAAGAAGGTCCATGGAATACGGGTTAAAACCAAAGTCCTAAATGTGTTTAAAAGACCTTTAGATATGACTTTCATATCCTTCAAATGAACAAGAATTGTTAATATTTCAATTCTTTGAAGACACAGTGCTGAAAAGTTGTTAAAGCTGCACTTGAGAAAGATGTAAATTATTTACTGTATGAGAAAACTTAATGACCTTGCATATTTCTAGTTGAAATGTTTTATTTCTACGTCTATAATATTTTAAGAAGGTTTTATATATATATATATACATATATATATATATATGTGTGTGTGTGTGTGTGTGTAATTTTTATGGAAGGTTACTTCATTTGTTGGATTAATTTCACTGAGTCATTTTTCTTTCATTATTTTGTTGTCATACTTTTGTGAGGAATTTTCTTTTGTGAAAACGAGATTTAAAAGCATGAACTGACAACAATATATTGTTTTCTTTAGTTTGTAACTAACACAGCACAGGCTATCGTGAAGGGAGTCTTCTTTGACAAAACTTGAACACGTCCCAGCAACGAAGAATGTTTTTTTGTTGGGTAAGTCTTTTAAAGAAAACCTGGACGGTACTAAACCTGAACAGGTCGATACTCAACTAACATTACTTTCTATCTGAAGAACTAAATTGTCCTACATTCGTGTATTAGTAGTTATAAAAGCCAAATTTGCTGTCTTTTTAACTTTATCTGGTAAATATTTTCACACACATTATTACAGTCTTCAAGTTATGTTTTTGCTGAGAAAATAACAAAGAAAACATTGAGTTAGATCTCATTACAGGCATCACACGAATAATTACTCCCCTGTGTCTTTCTGTTCGAATACAATGAGCTGTGTTTTTGTTTGATTAAGGCTCTCGCAGAAAGGTCACAACTGTGTGCTCGTTAAGTAATAAAGTGGTTCCTACTTTTTCTAGTTTAAACATTTCATTAAAGATATAATCGATACATTTGTTCGTCAGGCCAACAATCGATTACAATACTCAGTTAAGAAGCTACTTGGACGATTACTGGATGTGGTTCTATTTGGTATTTGGGTAAAGTTCATTTTATCTTCTAACTGGATATTCATTTTCCATAATGAGGTAAAAGACGATTTCTATCAGCAATTACAAGAAATCACTAACAAAGTCCCTAAACACGATATCTAACTGCTAAGATAACACCGACGTGGAAAAAGTAGTGGGGAAAGAAGGAATTGGCGCGGTAAATGAGAACGGAGAAAGATTAATTGAAATATGTCTAACAGAGGGCATGGTCATTGGAGGTATAATATTTCCACACAAAGAGATACATAAAACAACGTATATATCTCCAGATGATTCATCTAGAAACCAGATAGATCATTTTTCTACTAGAAAGCAATACTGAAAATCTGTGATAGATGTAAGGGCATGTAGGGGTGCAGATGTTAACAGTGATCACAACGATAAGGAGAATACTAAATGTGATAAGAGGAGACCAAATAAGAAAGATAAACAGTCACAGCCTACAAGAAGAGAATAATAAGAGTAATTTCAATCAGGAACTTGCCAATCATTCCACAACACTCAGTGAAGTAGAAGAGATATGTTAGATGAAAAATGGAATTCTTACTGCACAGCCATAATCACAGCAGCAACAGCAAGTGCTGGACTGTACAAATCAAATAGAAAAGCATGGATATCGGAAAACACATGAAGTACATACATGAAAGACTAGCAGCCAAAATAGACATGTTGAATGTAAAAACAGATCGTGGAAAAGATATGGCGAAAGCAACATACAAAGAAATAGACAGTAAAGTAAAAAGTTCAGCTAGAAGAGATAAAAGAGAATACATAAACAATATGGCAAAAGAGACAGAGAAAGCAGCAAAAACAGGAGACAGCAAAACTTTATTATAACATACAAAAGAGACTAACAGGTGCTATTACATCTAAAGAAAGACCAATCTTTAGCAAAACTGGAACCCTATTAACATCAAATAAAGACCAAAAGCTAAGATGGGCTGAACACTTCCAAGAAATATGTAATCGACCACACCCAAATGAATTAATAAATCTTGAAACCGAGTTACCCGTCCCACAGCTAAATGTCAACTTAGATGAATTTGAAGTCACACTTAATGAAATTAGTGAATTTAATGGCAGTGAATTTAATATCTAACAACAAAGGTGCAGGTAAAGATAACATAACACGCGAAATGTTAAAAGCTATCGATAGTGACAACATGAGACAACTACAGAGAATGATTAACAAGATTCGGAAAAAAGAAAAGGTTCCTTCTAAATGGAAAATGGAATCATTGTTAAAATATAAAAAAAGGCAACCTTAGTGATTGTAACAATTGGAGAGGAGTAGCCTTAATATCAGTTGTGTCAAAAGTATTTTTCAAGGTCATTTTGAATAGACTTAAAGATATAGTGCATACCGCAATGAGAGAAGAACAGGCAGGATTTCGAAAAGGGAGAAGCTATCTCGGTCAGATCTTTACTCTAAGAATAATGCTTGAAGAACATATTGAAAAGCAGAAACCATTAATACTGAACTTCATAGATTTTAAAAAGGCATTTGATAGCACACACAGAGATTCATTGTGGAGAATTTTAAGTCTAAAATCGTTAACATCACTAAGGACCTCAACAATGGATATATTTCTGCAGTCAAAACAAAAGAAGGTATGAGCGAATGGTGCCAGATTGAAACAGCCGTGAAACAAAGATGTATCCTACCTCCTTTTTCTTTTTGTAATTGCAATAGACCTCATAATGAAAAAATGCTGCACAGGTAAGTCAGGTATTGACTGGGTACATGGGACCCAACTAGAAGATTTTGATTTTGCTGATGACATAACTCTTATCAGTAACAATGTGAATTCCATGCACGAATAAAAAACAGATATCTGTCCTCACTGGCTAGCAAAACAGGACTTGAAATTAACACAGGCAAAACAAAAATAATGAAACTTCTCATTAATCAAAACCTGCCTAACTACTTAATCTATCTATCTATCTATCTATCTATCTATCTATCTATCTATCTATCTATCTATCTATCTATCTATCTATCTATCTATCTATCTATCTATCTATCTATCTATCTATCTATCTATCTATCTATCTATCTATCTATCTATCTACCGAAATATTTGCTTGTCTGCTTACCGATCTAACTATCTACCTACCAACTTATAGCTGTACCTTTCTTTCTACCCACCTATATGTCTAGCAATCTGTCTTTAAAAATAAAGATTATTCATTCATTCATTCATTCATTCCGCCTGCTTGTCTAACTATTACTTACATATTTCTCTTTCTATTCATCCATCTCTGCTTCCTATTTCTCTCTCTCTCTCACTCTCGTGCCAAATTCTTAACCTTTTTAAAGTACAGTATGTTCGTTAGTTGGTTCGTTCTCTCCTCCTCATCTTCTGTCTTTCTGTTCGAATACGATGAGACGTGAATTTCTCAACTTCTGTCTTAAGTTGTAAATTTAATTCGAGTCTGTATTTAGCTTAATTCAAGTTTTTATTTAGTTTAATTCAAGTCTGCCCTTAGTTTAATTCATGTCTGTATTTAGTTTAAATCAAGTCTATATTTAGTTTAATTCAAGTCTGTATTTAGTTTAATTCAAGTCTGTATTTAGTTTAATTCAAGTCTATATTTAGTTTAATTCAAGTCTATATTTAGTTTAATTCAAGTCTATATTTAGTTTAATTCAAGTCTATATTTAGTTTAATTCAAGTCTGTATTTAGTTTAATTCAAGTCTGTATTTATCATAGTTTTAAAATAAAAAAAAGCTAAAGTGCCGAGATTGTTGATCTATTCTTCAGTGATGATAACGTTGGCAGATGCATGTCAAGAAGTTTTCTTCTGTGTACACGAGAGAATAGAAACATGTCCTCAATGTTTGGTTCTTACACTCAGCTTCAGCACTTCCCACGCCATGTCTTAGTCCACCTCTCTGCCCAGGTTATTGTGACCACCTAACACTGGCCAGTGCTGCAAGTGGACATTCAGCTCCAGTATGTTTTCGGCATTAGAGCAAACAAGAATATCACATACTTGCTCCGATAAGTGCTAGTAGTATCACAGCAAACACGATATATCACATACTCGCTACGACGCCTGTGCTAGTGATACCACAGCAAACACAATATATCACATACTTGCTCCGTCCACTGCCAGTGTTATCACAGCAAACAAGAATATCGCATACTTGCTCCGGCAAGTGCCAGTGATATCACAGCAAACAAGAATATCACATACTTGCTCCGACGCCTGTGCTAGTCATGTCACGGCAAACAAGAATATCACATACTAACTTCGACCAGTGATATTGACATCACAGTAAATGAAAATATCACATACTTGCTCCGACCAGTGCAAGTGATATTACAGCAAACAAGAATATCACATACTTGCTCCGACCACTGCCAGTGATACCACAGCAAACACGAATATCATATACTTGCTCCGGCGAGTGGCAGTGATATCACAGCGAACAAGAATATCACATACTTACTCGGGCCAGTGCGAATGATATCACAGGAAACGAAAATATCACATACTTACTGCTTCCAGTACCAGTGATATCACAGCACACGAGAATATCACATACTTACTTCGACCAGTGATATTGACATCACAGTAAATGAAAATATCACATACTTGCTCCGTCCAGTGCTAGTGACATCTCCTGGAAGGTACAAGAACCGTCCCTCGTCATGTCCATGCACAGTGATGAAATGTTATCCGTGGACGAAGAGTGCGTACATACCCTCAAATGTCCTCATTACGGAGGCACTCACAGACATCTCTAAGCAGGTATACGGCCCCAACCTTCCAAACAGCACAGCGGAATGCATTAGCCATGTTTGTTAATAACATTTACGACACCGATCACTGGCGGAGATGTCCATGTAGCACCGAAACTCACAGCTCACACTGACGCCCCGGGCACTTAACTCAGTAGCTAGGGCGCCAAACCGGACTCCCAAACAACAACACAACGAAACTGTCGCAGAAAAAATCTTAGTGAAAAACAAAGACACACTCATCAGACAGGCTAGTGACAGGTTGTCATAACAGCCTGAGGAGTGACAGGTGGTCATAACAGCCTGACCAGTGACAGTTGGTCATAACAGCCTGACGAGTGACACGTGGTCATAACAGCCTGATTAGTGACAGGTGGTCATAAAACCCGGCCAGTGATGTGGGCTTCGATGTGGTGCATCTGGTGATCTTCTGTAATTATTAGAACACTTGAATTTCTCTAATTATTACAATGCTTGAGCGTATGTAATTATTAGAACACTTGACTTTCTATAAGTATTAGAACACTTGAACTTCTCTAATTATTAGAGCACTTGAACTTCTCTAATTGTTAGAACACTTGAACTTCTCTAATTGTTAGAACACTTGAACTTCTCTAATTGTTAGAACACTTGAACTTCTCTAATTGTAAGAACACTTGAACTTCTCTAATTGTTAGAACACTTGAACTTCTCTAATTGTTAGAACACTTGAACGTCTCCAATTATTACAACACTTGAACTTCGATAATTAGTTGATCATTTAAACTTCTCTAATTATTAGAACACCTGAACATTTTTATTTATTAGAACACTTGAACTTCTCTAATTATTAGAACACTTGAACTTCTCTAATTATTAGAACACTTGAACTTCTCAAGAACATTTTTCCTCATTAGGTCCTCACAGTCTAAAACAATAAGTCCAGTAAGACTGTGAGTTACCTTCTCTTAGATAAGATCCATAGCCACCCAGCCTTGTCCTCAGAGAACATTATAAATACTGAGGTTGGTAGCTTTATTTTTGTATTCGTTTCTTTCTCAAATCCAGAAGCGGATGTGCACATTGTGATCAGTGTCTTATGAATCTTGACTTGCTAAGATCCTACATGACCATATGCAGCGCTGACCATTGACATGTGGTCATAACAGCTTGACCAGTTACATGTGGTCATAACGGCCTGACCAGTGACATATGGTCATAACAGCGTGACCAATTACATGTGGTCATAACAGCTTGAGTAGTTACATGTGGTCATAACAGCTTGAGCAGTGACATCTGGTGATAACAAATTGAACACTTACATGTGATCATAACAGTTTGAGCAGTGACAAGTGGTCATAACAGCTTGAGCTGTGACATGTGGTCATAACAGCTTGAGCAATTATATGTGGTCATAACAGCTTGAGCACTTACATGTGGTCATAACAGCCTGAGCACTTACATGTAGTCATAACAGCCTGAGCAGTGACATGTGGTCATAACAGCTTGAGCAGTGGCATGTGGTCATAACAGCTTGAGCTGTGGCATGTGGTCATAACAGTTTGAGCAGTGACATGTGGTCATAACAGCTTGAGCAGTGACATGTGGTCATAACAGTTTGAGCAGTGGCATGTGGTCATAACAGTTTGAGCAGTGGCATGTGGTCATAACAGTTTGATCAGTGACATGTGGTTATAACAGTCTGAGCAATTACATGTGGTTATAACAGTCTGAGCAGTGACATGAGGTCATAACAGCTTGAGCAGTGACATGTGGTCATAACAGCCTGACCAGTGACATATGGTCATAACAGCTTGAGCAGTGACATGTGGTCACAACAATCTGAACAGTGACACGTGGTCATAAAAGCTTGAGCAGTGACATGTGTTCATAAAAGCTTGAGCAGTGACACGTTGTTATAAAAGTTTGAGCAATTACATGTGGTCATAACAGCTTGAGCAATTACATGTGGTCATAACAGTCTGAGCAGTGACATGTGATCATAACAGTCTGAGCAGTGATATGTGGTCATACCAGCTTTAGCCGTGACATGTGGTCATAATAGTCTGAGCGGTGACATATGGTCATAAGAGCTTGAGCAGTGTCATGTGGTCATAACAGTCTGAGCAGTGACATGTGGTCATAACAGCTTGAGGAGTGACATGTGGTCATAACAGCCTGAGAAATTACATGTGGTCATACCAACTTGAGCAGTGACAACTGATCATAACATCTTGAACAGTGACATATGGTAATAACAGTCTGACCAGTGACATGTGGTCATAACAGCTTGAGTAGTGACATGTGATCATATCAGTTTCAGCAGTGATATGTGAACATAACAGCTTGAGAAGTGACATGTGGTCATAAAAGCTTGAGCAAATATATGTGGTCATAACATTCTGAGCAGTGACATGTGCTTATAACAGTTTGAGCAGTGACATTTTGTCATAACAGTCTGAGCAGTGACATGTTGTCATAACAGCTTGAGCAGTGACATATGATCATAACAGTCTGAGCAGTGACATGTGGTCATAACAGCTTGATCAGTGACATGTGGTCATATAGTCTGAGCAGTGACATTTGGTCATAACAGTTTGAACAGTGGCATGTGGTCATAACATTTTGAACAGTGATATGTGGCCATAACAGCTTGAGCAGTGACATGTGGTCATAACAGTCTGAGCAGTGACATGTGGTCATAACAGTCTGATCAGTGACATGTGGTTATAACAGTCTGAGCAGTGACACGTGGACATAACAATCTCAGCAGTGACATGTGGATATAACAGTTTGAGCAGTGACATGTGATCATAACAGCTTGAGCAGTGATATGTGGACATAACAGCTTGAGCAATTACATGTGGTCATAACATCTTGAGTAATTACATGTGATCATAACAGCCTGAGCAATTACATGTGGTCATAAAACTTAAGAAGCGACATATGGTCATAACAAACTGCGCAATTACATGTGGTCATAACAGATAAAGCAATTACATGTGGTCATAACAGCTTGACCGGTGACGTGTGGTCATAACAGCCTGAGCAAATACATGTGGTCATAACAGTCTGAGCAGTTACATGTGGTCATAACAGTCCTTGCAATTACACGTGGTCATAACAGTCTAAACAGTTACATGTGGTCATAACAGTCTGACCAATTACATGTGGTCTCAGCAGTCTGAGCAGTTACATGTGATGATAATAGTCGGAGAAGTTACATGTGGTCATAACAGTCTGAGCAGTTACATGTGGTCATAACAATCTGAGCAGTTACATGTGATCATAACAGTCTTATCAAATACATGTGACCATAACAGCTTGATCAGTGACATAAGTTCATAACAGCTTGAGCAGTGACATGTAGTCATAACAGCTTGAGCAGTGACATGTGGTCATAACAGCTTGAGCAGTGACATGTGGTCATAACAGATTGAGCAGTGACATGTGGTCATAACAGCTTGAGCAGTGACATTTGGTCATAACAGATTGAGCAGTGACAGGGGTCATAACAGCTTGAGTAGTGAAATGTGGTTATAACAGCCAGGCTAGTGACATATTTCTATAACAGCCTGACCAAATGCATCTGGTCATAACAGCTTGAGCAGTGACTTTTGGTCATAACAACTAGAGCAGTGGCATGTGGTCATAATAGATTGAGCAGTGACAGGTGGTCATAACAGCTTGAGCAGTGACATGTGATCATAACAACTTGAGCAGTGACATATGGTCATAACAAACTGCCCAATTACATGTGGTAATAACAGCTTAAACAGTGACATGTGATCATAATAGATTGAGCAGTGACGTATGGTCATAACAGCCTGAGCAAATACATCTGGTCATAACAGCCGGACCAATTACATGTGGTCATAACAGCTTGAGCAGTGACATGTGGTCATAACAGCTTGAGCAGTGACATGTGTTCATAACAGCTTGAGTAGTTACATGTGGTCATAACAGCTTCAGCAGTGACATCTGGTGATAACAAATTGAACACTTACATGTGATTATAACAGTTTGAGCAGTGACAAGTGGTCATAACAGCTTGAGCTGTGACATGTGGTCATAACAGCTTGAGCAATTATATCTGGTCATAACAGCTTGAGCACTTACATGTGGTCATAACAGCCTGAGCACTTACATGTGGTCATAACAGCCTGAGCAGTGACATGTGGTCATAACAGCTTGAGTAGTGGCATGTGGTCATAACAGCTTGAGCTGTGGCATGTGGTCATAACAGTTTGAGCAGTGACATGTGGTCATAACAGCTTGAGCAGTGACATGTGGTCATAACAGTTTGAGCAGTGGCATGTGGTCATAACAGTTTGAGCAGTGGCATGTGGTCATAACAGTTTGATCAGTGACATGTGGTTATAACAGTCTGAGCAATTACATGTGGTCATAACAGTCTGAGCAGTGACATGAGGTCATAACAGCTTGAGCAGTGACATGTGGTCATAACAGCCTGACCAGTGACATATGGTCATAACAGCTTGAGCAGTGACATGTGGTCACAACAATCTGAACCGTGACACGTGGTCATAAAAGCTTGAGCAGTGACATGTGTTCATAAAAGCTTGAGCAGTGACACGTTGTTATAAAAGTTTGAGCAATTACATGTGGTCATAACAGCTTGAGCAATTACATGTGGTCATAACAGTCTGAGCAGTGACATGTGATCATAACAGTCTGAGCAGTGACATGTGGTCATACCAGCTTTAGCCGTGACATGTGGTCATAACAGTCTGAGCGGTGACATATGGTCATAAGAGCTTGAGCAGTGTCATGTGGTCATAACAGTCTGAGCAGTGACATGTGGTCATAACAGCTTGAGGAGTGACATGTGGTCATAACAGCCTGAGAAATTACATGTGGTCATACCAACTTGAGCAGTGACAACTGATCATAACATCTTGAGTAGTGACATATGGTAATAACAGTCTGAACAGTGACACGTGGTCATAACAGCCTGACCAGTGACATGTGGTCATAACAGCTTGAGTAGTGACATGTGATCATATCAGTTTCAGCAGTGATATGTGAACATAACAGCTTGAGAAGTGACATGTGGTCATAAAAGCTTGAGCAAATATATGTGGTCATAACATTCTGAGCAGTGACATGTTGTCATAACAGCTTGAGCAGTGACATATGATCATAACAGTCTGAGCAGTGACATGTGGTCATAACAGCTTGATCAGTGACATGTGGTCATAACAGCTTGATCAGTGACATGTGGTCATATAGTCTGAGCAGTGACATTTGGTCATAACAGTTTGAACAGTGGCATGTGGTCATAACATTTTGAACAGTGATATGTGGCCATAACAGCTTGAGCAGTGACATGTGGTCATAACAGTCTGAGCAGTGACATGTGGTCATAACAGTCTGATCAGTGACATGTGGTTATAACAGTCTGAGCAGTGACACGTGGACATAACAATCTCAGCAGTGACATGTGGATATAACAGTTTGAGCAGTGATATGTGATCATAACAGCTTGAGCAATTACATGTGGTCATAACATCTTGAGTAATTACATGTGATCATAACAGCCTGAGCAATTACATGTGGTCATAAAACTTAAGAAGCGACATATGGTCATAACAAACTGCGCAATTACATGTGGTCATAACAGATAAAGCAATTACATGTGGTCATAACAGCTTGACCGGTGACGTGTGGTCATAACAGCCTGAGCAAATACATGTGGTCATAACAGTCTGAGCAGTTACATGTGGTCATAACAGTCCTTGCAATTACACGTGGTCATAACAGTCTAAACAGTTACATGTGGTCATAACAGTCTGAGCAATTACATGTGGTCTCAGCAGTCTGAGCAGTTACATGTGATGATAATAGTCTGAGAAGTTACATGTGGTCATAACAGTCTGAGCAGTTACATGTGGTCATAACAATCTGAGCAGTTACATGTGATCATAACAGTCTTATCAAATACATGTGATCATAACAGCTTGAGCAGTGACATAAGTTCATAACAGCTTGAGCAGTGACATGTAGTCATAACAGCTTGAGCAGTGACATGTGGTCATAACAGCTTGAGCAGTGACATGTGGTCATAACAGCTTGAGCAGTGACATTTGGTCATAACAGATTGAGTAGTGAAATGTGGTTATAACAGCCAGGCTAGTGACATATTTCTATAACAGCCTGACCAAATGCATCTGGTCATAACAGATTGAGCAGTGACTTTTGGTCATAACAACTAGAGCAGTGGCATGTGGTCATAATAGATTGAGCAGTGACAGGTGGTCATAACAGCTTGAGCAGTGACATGTGATCATAACAACTTGAGCAGTGACATATGGTCATAACAAACTGCCCAATTACATGTGGTAATAACATCTTAAACAGTGACATGTGGTCATAATAGATTGAGCAGTGACGTATGGTCATAACAGCCTGAGCAAATACATCTGGTCATAACAGCCGGACCAATTACATGTGGTCATAACAGCTTGAGCAGTGACATGTGGTCATAAAAGCCAGACTAGTGACATGTGGTCATAACAGTCTGACCAGTTACATGTTGTCATAACAGCCTGAGCAGTGACATGTTGTCATAACAGCTTGAGCAGTGACATGGGATCATAACATTCTGACCAGTGATATGTAGTCATAACAGTTTGACCAATTACATGTTGTCATAACAGCTTGAGCAGTGACATGTATTCATAACAGCTTGAGCAATTACATGTGGTCATAACAGCTTGAGAAGAACATGTGGTCATAACAGCCTGAACAGTTACATGTGGTCTTAACAGCTTGATCAGTGACATGTGGTCATAACAGCCTGAGCATTGACATGTGGTCACAACAGCTTGAGCAGTTACATGTGGTTATAACAGCCAGACTAGTGACATTTGGTCATAACAGCCTGACCAGTTACATGTGGTCATAACCGCCTGACCAGTGACATGTGGGCATAACAGCCTGACCAGTTACATGTGGTCATAACATCCTGACCAGTGACAGGTGGTCATAATACCCTGACCAGTGAAAGCTGGGCATAAAGCCTAGACAGTGAAGTAGGCTTCGATTTGGCGCATTTGTTCTCATGTCTACACAAAAGGTAAAATGTCTTGACATACAGCTGTCATTATCATCATCAAGATCATCATCATTCGAGGAGTAGATTTGTACATTGTGATAAACATTATTTGAATTTTCACCCAGTAAGTTTGGACAAGTCCGTTTCCAACAATGCGGAAAGGAGAAACTGGTCAGGCTGTTATGACCATCTGTCACTCGTCAAGCCGTTATGACAAACTGTCACTATTCTGGCTGTTATGACCACCTGTCACTGGTCAGGCTGTTATGACCACCTGTCACTAGTCTGGCTGTTATGACCATTTGTCAATATTCATGGTGTTATGATTTCTTGTCACTGGTCAGGATGTTATGACCAGCTGTCACTGGTAAGGCTGTTATGACCACCTGCCTCTGGTCACCGCTGCATTTGGATATGTAAAATCTTAATAGGTCAAGATTCATTAGACACTGATCACAATGTCCACATCCACTTCTGGATTTGGGAAAGAAACGAATACAAAAATAAAGCTACCAACCTCAGTATTTATAATGTTCTCTGAGGACAAGGCTGGGTGGCTATGGATCTTATCTAAGAGAAGGTAACTCAAAATCTTGCTGGACTTATTAATTTACACTTTGAGAGGACCTACTGAGGAAAAACGTTCTTCAGAAGTTCAAGTGTTCTAATAATTAGAGAAGTTCAAATGTTCTAATAATTAGAGAAGTTCAGGTGTTCTAATAATTAGAGAAGTTCAAGTGTTCTAATAATTAGAGAAGTTCAAGTGTTCTAATAATTAGAGAAGTTTAAGTGTTGTAATAATTAGAGAAATTCAAGTGTTGTAATAATTAGTGAAGTTGAAGTGTTCTAATAATTAGAGAAGATCAAGTGTTCTAATAATTAGATTAGTTCGAGTGTTCTAATAATTAGAGAAGTTCAAGTGCTCTGATAATTAGAGAAGTCCAAGTGCTCTAATAATTAGAGAAGTTCAAGTGTTCTATTATTTATAGACGTTCAAGTGTTCTAATAATCAGAGACATTCAAGTGTTCTATTAATTAGAGACGTTCAAGTGTTCTAATAATCATAGAAGTTCAAGTGTTCTATTAATTAGAGAAGTTCACGTGTTCTATTAAATAGAGACGTTCAAGTGTTCTAATAATTAGAGAAGTTCCAGTGTCCTAATAAGTAGGGAAGTTCATACAAACTTTGGGAAGTAAGGGAGGGGCACGCTGTACTGACAGCACTGCATGAACCCAGGCTTCTTTTTCTACATGGACAAGACACTGTAGATCTGTCTCGTCTAGTTTTATACAACGCTAGAAATAGTTCCTTTTTTAACTGCACCATACTTTTTCGTTTCTCTAAACCAAATGCTGGCCTGTAAACTATCTCAGTTATTTCTGGTACTAGTATAAATCAATCAATATTATAATTTTATCGTAGCTGAAGTGATGCACCCTTCCATGGTACCCATTTTGGTGGTGGAGCTGTGAAACAGGTGATTTCTTGGGTCACCATTGGGTCTTCGAGCAAGTCAGTATAATTCACTTTTCATTCGACGCGATATCTCTACTTCAAAACCATCACTGCATCAGCTGCACAGAACAACAGTTTACTGTCACCAAGAGACTACAACAAGAAAATGTATTTGACATTTTTATCATTATTTGTAGACTGATCTCTACAGTGATTATATTTAGCTAATGTTTGTACAAATACTGTAATTCCCGATCTACCAGAGACTACCAAGATGACGTGAAAGATGGCCAGAGATCTTTACTATCGTTTATTGTATTGTGTGAAAGCAGACGACTCCAAACATCATGGCCGAAGTGTCTTTACCTTGCACCATTTTCGTATACAAGTCATAAAATCTGTATGGGGCCTTACAGTCCGTTCGACAACATAGGGATGGACTCTTTCGTTTTGTGATGGAGTCTATTAAAAATATAGATTTGCAGCAAAATAGAAGGATTATGACGCGTCTTCTCCTGAACGTTGGACGACTAACTGTGTCCGCTAGTTATATGCAAGAAGCAAGAGAAAGAAAGAAACAGACTCTGTACTAGGAAGATGATATTACTGATTTTAAAATCTAATTTTAACAGTCAGTGCAGGATACAGAATAAATTAGTGATGTTCTATCACTTATTCTATTGGGATTCTGTTCTTTTCTAACTATTTATTATGTAATACACACATACACATATACATATACATACATTACATACATACATAATACTTACATACATACATACTTACATACATACCTACATACATACGTATATACATATATTCACACTTGCATATTTTCATATCTACTCATACAAAGTGTGTTTAAAAAAAAAGGAATGAACATTTGGCCTAAAGTGCTCATTTGACAAAGCACGGAAACTTTCAAGTAATCCCCTCTACTTGAGATACACTATTTTAGATATGACTTTTAAAAAATGTTTTCAGGAACACACTTTCTACGACTGCACGGTAAAGTAATAGAACACAGCACCGTGAGGTTATAACTCGAAAAATCATTGTCAAATCACTTTTAGAGGTGGAAGAAATAAAAATGACGAGAGAATTACCTTGGACTTTGTGGTGCACAAGTTCTCTTAAAACATTTTCCTGAATACCCTCTTTGGTTTGGAAACGACGTCCTTTCAAGTGGTTTTAAGTTTGGGAAACAAGAAAAAAATCTTCTGGGCTAAAACAGAAAAAAAGTCAGGAGAATAGGGTGGTGAGGCACAATGTATGTCTGATGTTCTGACAAATAACTGCAGATTAGGAGCGAGGCGTGAGCTGGAACGCTGTCTTGGTCCAACATCAAGTCTGGTTGTTCCATATTTTAGGCCTCTCATTGCACATAGCATCCCTCAAATGCGCTAATATTTCGTAGTACAACTGTTCGTTTAGCATCTGACTAAGTGGTACACATTCACATGGGTATTGATTATGCAATTTCAAACAAAAACACGTCCAGCAACACCATAATCTCTGATCGAGTTATCCCTGTTTTGTTATGGCACGAAATTTGCACAGACGCGTTGCGTATGAAGTGTTTCAGTCAAAATCTGAAGAGAAGATCTTTGCTGATCCTCACTGTGTCAGAAAATTCTTGTACAGTTAAATAACACTTCCCACGAATCATAGAACGAACCCTCTCTCTACATGGTCGCCCTCTGTTGACTTTAAAGGTCGTCCAGGCCTGGGATATTCATCAAAGGACATTGTACCATCTTGTTAAAACCTAACCACTTGTAGTACTGCATTCTAATCATACAGTCCTTCCCGTATGCTTCGTTAAGCAAATGCCTGTCTCTGTAAAGTTTTTACCACGTTTTTTCAGAACAATTTCATGCACACATACAGTTATTCAAACTCATTCGCTGTCACATTATCATTAGTCTGACGAACACCTTATGCACCTGTTCACTTCAACATATGTACCTTGACGACTAATGCTCATAGCGGAACAGGACAAATGGCGGTTTGCTGGCAATACTTTCCTCCATGTGCGCTCATTAGCCAAACTGCGCGTTCTGTGACGGTCGGCTGGATGTTTGAAAAGTTTGCACTTTTCTTGAACACTCCTCATTATACATACCTACACACACACTAATACACATACATACATACATACATACATGCATGCATACATCCATACATACATACATAAATACATATATACATAGGTACATATATTAATTAAACACATACATTAATTGCATACATACATAAATACACACATACACATATATAATACATACATATATACATAGCCATACACATATGCGCGTGCATAGATGCATACATAGTACATATATACACACATACAAAACGCATATGAGCATCAATGTACATAAATACATACATGCATACATTCATACATACATGCATACATTGTTAGAAATATTGTTGGAAATTATTTTTAATAAGTTTTTTTTCCTCCAGATAACAATTACAAATCATGTACAAATGACGTGAGTTGAGAATGATTGCCCGTGAATTGAAATAATGAAATGGTAGGCTTTAACAAAACATGAGATGATAGTGGTTCGTATGATATGTACACCTGAGTTTGACGTTTGACCACAAATGAGGGGTAGGAGGAAGTTGTCAAACACTAACTGAAAACTGTGACAATTTTTTTTTTGGAAGATGTACAGGAAAATTTCTTTTCTAAAAATTATGTTTTCAAACATGGCCTTATTCCTGCATGACCAGACAAGATATCTAAACTCTGCAAGGAGGATGATGGACTGTGTATGTCTGTCTGTTTCTGTTCGAGGGATGGTGTTCAACACGACTGCCCTATACATATCTACTTTCTCTGTTGTTCTTGTTGCTATCTCTTGAGTCAACAGTTTTAAAGCTAAAGAAATAGTTTTGCACTCAAAAAAAGATGTGTTCTTCTGTTTCTTGTGTGTTTGTTCTGCGTAGTCTACATCTGATAAGTTTGTTGGATCTGCGGGCGACTCCTTGTGTGGTCGGTGTTATGTTGATCAATAGTCTGTATGTTATCTCTCGTGCACTTGGCGTGATTCCTTTCTTGTGTAGGTTTTGAAATGATTGTGTGTAGTCGGTGATGAAATATTTGTATCCTCTCTTTATTCTGTCCTATAATGGTGGCTCCTGTTTCCTGGCCAGATATTTGTAGATGCCTGATGTTTTCATGTGTATTAAATGTTCATGTCCAGTTACACTTTGTATGCATTGTCTGTAGAAGAGCGGTATAGTGCCAAAGTGATGGGGGTGTGCGTTGTTTAATTTACTAATTTTGGTTAGCCTCAGCCCAACGTAGTAGTGGGCTAGTGTGTGTTTGTGTGGCTGTTGGATGATTTGTCCCACATATTTAATCCTGGGTACAGAGCTAACATTGAGTGGTAGTATTCTTAATCGCTAAAGCAAAACAAGTTATATACAACTCGGTTAACCGGAATATTGATGCTTACTCTCTTCTGGGATTGGAAAGTCTAGTCCTGGAACATTACATGTCGAGAAGAAACAATAACAACAGCGAATTATTCTGTGATATGTTCAAAGCATGATTACGCAGAGTCTCACACATTTTGAATATCTTCGACATTCAGCATATCCACACGACATCGCACTACATGAATAGCATGTGCTTGTATCCTCCAAAGAGTCGCTAGGGAAAAGAAAATGAGAAACGACTAGGAAATTTAAAAGCTCTGGATAAATGACTGCAGGGTTAGACAGAATATATTTTGTTCTCTTGGAATAAAGGCATTAATGAAACAGTAAGAGATTAATTTGATTGTGTCCGATTATTGATCCCTGTTTATTCTTCTTTTTACTTTGCTTATGCGGCCACTTTCGTAAATAAATAAATAACTTGGCGTAAAACGGAAAAAATTTCAAGAGAAAAATTAAGAGAACAACAAGTCTAGATTTAAGTTCAGTGCAGACGAAAACGGTGGAGAAACGGATTACCACATCAGAACGTACAACATCTCAAGCAGATGATCCTAGCCTACGAAATGTGCTGTGTACATTCCTTTTCAACAGAAATTATTATTAAATCGCACAACGACTGGCAGAGAGATTCCAAGAATATGCGGTGAGTAACTGTGTGATCACAAGAATATACGATGAGAAGATGTGTGATCACAAGAATTTAGAGTGAGAAAATCACAAGAATATAGGGTAAGAAGATCGATGATGACAAGAATATATGGTGAGAAGATCACAAGAATATAGGGTAAGAAGATCGATGATGATAAGAATATATGGTGAGAAGATCACAATAATATACGGTGAGAAGATGTGTGATCACAAGAATATAATGTGTGAAGATTTGTAAGCACAATAAAGATTTGTAGAGTTGTGGGAGTCTAACAATAACTATTCTAAATTTTAACTTGCTTTTCTGAACAGTTTAACACTCTCAGCAATATCTGAATAATGATACACAGTTACATTAATTAAACACATAAGGTATATGCCCGTTTTAGAATAACAATTATTTTCTTGCACATGTCCGAAGCGAACTAAATAATTACTTAATCCAATAATTCAGAATTAACTTTTTTTCAATTACTAGTTTTCTTTTTTAAAGGTCAGTAACAGTGCTTATACCTTTTTAATATCCATAACTGTTTCTGAGTTTAAAAATTACAATAAGATTTAAATTTAGAGTTGTAATTGTAGTATATGAAGAAAGATAAACTTGAATTGATCATTTGAATAATGTCTACCAGTCCATACATTATGCTGTAAATATTTCTATATGCACCTACAGTACTAAATGCTGGTACTATCAATCCAGTTATTGTCAAGATAATCTTGGGAGTGCTGGAGATGATATATAGCAGTGAGATCAGGACGACTTGGCGAACAACTTGGATCTCTTTCCGTCCTAGTCTGTTAGAGACTGAACTCCGATCTTTAGTGATGTATTTCTGTTTTGATGTCCAGATCTGGCCTTGTTGATCTTTTGTGTTTGTTGAAATAGGAAGAAAGGATTGGCGGAATTTAGAAACTTGACGAAGACTATAAGTCAAGATAGAAAAACAAATAAAAACAATGACTTGCGTGGCCGGTGTTACAAAAATATCTTTCACTCCCCAAAATATGTTCTTTATAATTTCTCTTTGTGGAGAAAGCCATAACTTTAAACGAGTCGTGTTTGTAGCTTTGTCCGGCTGCCATTTCATTCCCATGGTAAAAAGTACTGGTATATAACTAACAATTGATATTACAGAAAATGCTGACATAATCCATAATGATCTTTTCCTCGTGAATGCATCCTTAAAATACAGTGGTTTGAACACACAAAGACATCGGACAAGTGCTAGGAATGATGTGGTTAACATTATGTTTGTATATATTAACTTTCTAATGTTGGATAAAAAATATACTGATTAAATTCAGATCAATGTAAAAAAACACAGAGTACTGAGTTTTAGACTCTTATAACCATATTTCTATGGAAACTAAAGCGGGTAATCCAACAATAACGTAGCAAAGATCAGAGCAAGATAGAAAAACGAATGAAACAGTGACCCCGTCATTGACCCCCATGGCTACAAATGTTCGAACATTTATCATGTTTCCAGCCAGAGCTAAAAGGCCGATTATTAAACCGGACGCACACAAGATGTCTTGGCCAAGATTGTGCTGAACATCGGAGAGCACATTGTTAACAACGGGTTCTGAAGACATTTTTGTTGTCCAAAGTGTGAAAAAAAAGTTGATGTTAAACTTTTGGTTCTACTTAATCATGTATAGAAACATTTTTATATACACGTTATGCCACTGTTTTTTTTTAAATTTGCAGCATGGAGCTTGGAAGAACACTGTGCTCTACACTGTGCTCTTTTTTGTTTCAGTAGATCTGATTAGAAACATGAAAAGACTGCTTTAATCATAGATGCCAGGCAACTGATGTGTTTCTTTAGACCACATCTTCGTGCTGAATGTTGTACTTCTTGTACTTGTACTTGTACGAAATCAATGTAACTACGAGCTGTTGTTCTTTGCAGTCGATGCTGTAGAGATGTTAAGCTCCAGCATCGTAGCGGCATTTGAGCGGGTTATGGTAGCTACTTGTTCGGTCCCGCAGTACAGCTATAAAGCCAGGGGTGCACCTTGCTTCTTTAGCAGACTCCACCACCATGGAGACTATGGCGATCCCTGCCTTGTTAACCAAGCCGGGCCTGTTACTGGGGGTACCACGGAAAGGGAGACAGGGTCTTGGTCAGCTATGAGTCGCTGAGTGCATCATCGTTAGGTTCCCCGCTGAGTTTTGTAAAGATCTTTAGTAATCTTTTAATAATCTTTTAAAGCAGTGGATTTCAGTCTTTTTTTTATGGCTCGCCTTTCTGGTGTGAGAGAAGTTGCAGACCCGTGACTACAAACAAAGCAGTAGGGAGACCCCAGATCTAAGTTAAGAATTTTTTTCAGTCGACAAATCCATGTGCTAATCATTGAACCCCAAAAAATCCTCCCCCCCCCCCCCCCATTTCCTACAAGCAGCCCCCACGAAATTCAATTGACACCAGATTAAAACCATAGTCCTTAATGTGTTAAAAAAAACCTTCAGATATGTGACTTTTATTTCCCAGAAATGAGCAAGAATTGTCCATATTTTGAATTCTTTGAAGACACCTTGCTGAAAAGTTGTTGAATCTGCACTTAAGAAAGATGGAAGTTATTTACTGGATGAGAAGACTTAATGCCACAGTTTCAATTTTTCATTGTTAATTCTATAATATTTCAAGAAGTTTATATGTATATATATATAAACCCGTTGCCCGGGTATTTATTTATCCCAATAAACAAAGTTCTATTCATTGCCACAACCTTCTAGAAAGTTCCACAGATTCTAGATGGTTCTATAGAGTTCTATTCCTTTCATTCGACTAAACGTGGGCTTAATTGTTATCAGGACTGTTATGGATCAGCTTAGCGATCCCGAACACTATGGACTCGACCTTAATCTAGGTCAGTTTGGACATTTTATTTTTCACCATTTATCATCCTCTTCCCCTCCCGCCTTATGCCGATGGTGGCTGAACTTGTGTGTGCCACTCTTCATCTCAGCGACCCTGAAAACTATGGATTGGAAACTAATATCGGTCGTCTACGTTTATTTTTACATGTCACCCCCATCCCACCCTCATCCCTAGGACCCCCGTGCCCTTGGGGGCTGAGCTTTGAATTAAACGGCATCGGGAGTGTCACCATTCATCTCAGCCACACCCACAACTATGGATTCTACACTAATATCGTTCATTTTCGATTATTTTTATGTGTCATCCCAACCACTAGGGATCATAGGGGTATCCTATAGGTGATCTACTCACCCCCCCCCCTCGGTGCACTGTCCAGATTGTAGTTCATATGTGCGCCACGTTTGGTTGAAATTGCTCTAGGCATTCCAGCGTTATGCTCTAACATACATACATACACACATACATACATACCTACATACGTACGTACATACATACATATATGCATACATACATGCATACATACCCATACATACATACATACGTACGTACATACATACATATATACATACATCCATGCATATATACCTATATATACATACATACGTACTTATATACATACATACATGCATACATACCTATACATACATAATACACACGTACATTTATATATATATATATATATATTCTTCAGCTTTCCGAGCCGTTAAGGTTCACTTTTGCAGATAAAGTTCGCCTCCATTCCTTTCTATTCCTAATCTTCTCTCTCCAGTTGGTGACACTAATTTCTTTTTTATCCTTTTCTATGTTGTCTTTCCATCTCTGTCTTGGTCTACCACTTGGTCTTGTTTCCCTACTCTCTTATGCATACATCATTTTCGTTTGTCTGTTCTCTTCCATTCTTTCTACATGTACCAGTCAGCGTAATCTTTTCAGTTTCAAGACATTTATAATTCTTTAGGATTTAAATAATCTGTTCAGTTCAGTGTCCTTTCTAGCTCTCCATTCTTCACTGCTATTATCCTTTATGAGTCTGAAGATTTTTCTTAGGATCTTGTTCTCAAAGATCTGCAATTGTTGTTCATCTTTCTTTGTTGTACTCCACGTTTCTGATCCATACATGAGGAGTGGTCTTATTATAGTTTTGTAGATTGTTATTTTGATGTTGTGAGACAAGATTTTGGATTTTAACAAGTGTTGCAATGCAAAGTATATTTTACTCCCTATCTGTATTCTGATTTTAATTTCCTCGATTATTATGTTGGTTCTGGTGAAGGTTGTGCCTAGATATTTGTATGTTTCTGATTTCATAATAATCATCTCTCCAACATTTATATACTCTGGATCATTTTGCCTCTGATCTCTTGATATCTTCATATACTCTGACCTATCTTGGTTAATGGTCAATCCCACTTTTAGTGATACATCTAAAAAGTGTATGCAGGTATTGATGACTTATTGCATAGTTTTCCCCACCAGGTCGATGTCATCAGCGTATTCTTGTAATTTAACTTGTTCTTCTGTATTGCTTTCTTCTTTCACTTTTCTGATTACCTTTTCTAGTAAGTTGAATAGTAATGGAGATAATGTATCACCTTGTTTTAAAACAGTTCTTATAGAGAACGGTTCTGACTTTCTTCCTTTATATATTACTATATTTTGTGTATCCTCCTCCATACATATTCTGATCAGATTGATTAATTTATTAGGTATCTCTTCTTCTTCTTTGTTCGCTTCTACCACCAAGACCGCCCCGTGATCCTGCTGAATTTACTCCTGTGGTTCTTGATAGGACCACAATATGTTCTGTGGTCCCAGAGAGGACCATAAGAGATCCCCGAGAGGACCACAAGAGGTTCAAAGTATCGCGGGGTTTGGTCCTGTATTCTCGGTGGGTCTCAGAAGCGGGATTACGTGACACTGTGGTTTTCGTTGCACCAGTTTAATCTAGAGTTGGACTTCATCACCTGAAAACCTCGACGTGGTTTGGATATTAGTATATTCCCGCCGGGTAAGAGGTGGTTGCCCATACACTCCAGCGTTGGACTTTCTCACCAGAAAACCTCAGCGTAGTTAGGATATGCATATATCCAGTCTGGTGAGAGGTGGTTGTCTGTCTAGGCTGCCTTGGTCCAGTGTCTCCGACTTCAGCATTTTGTGGTCGTGGCCGCTACCGTTCCTAGTTGTGACCAGGACGGAGATTTTGTCCAGGAGGATGAATCCTCGCTACTAGTAAGCTTCACACTTGCGTTAAGCCGGTTTAGGCGTATTATTCCAGTATGGGCTTATTTAGGACATGACCGACTTCTAGAGCGAAGTTACCGTGACATGAGTAGTCATCAAGTTTCACCTCAGGGTTAAGACAATTTAGGCATATTTCACCAGTATATGTGTATATAGGATGTGGCTGGCCTATCGAGCAAAGGTGCCGTGGTATGAGTTGCTCTCACCACGAGACTACTGGACATACTGATTAGACTTCACTTTATCCTTTCCATCACCTTTTCCACAGCGCCGCCTTACGACAACCATAATCGCCTTTCCACATTTATTTCATTGATCGGGAGGAGTTCCACCCCACGTACGGCAGCTGAAGAATCTCGCCAGCAGTGTCTTCTTTTAAACCCTTGGTTAAGCCGGTTTAGGCAATCTGCCCCACCATGGGTGTATATAGGACGTGGCAGGCCTCTCGAGCAGACGTGCCGTGATTTGAGTAGCCCTGACATCGAGACTACCGGTTACTTCACTTCAGAAAAACTGAAATTCTAATGCAGCAGACAATGCTATCTCCAGGGTAAGCATGTGTTATTACACGAGAAATGTCCAAGGATGAAGATTTGTGAAAAGACTGTGTATAGATTGTTATGAAAGTCTGCTGAGATGTTAAAATAAAAAACTGAAATTATGTGGAAAAGTAAACAAGGACATTAAAAAGCACTTTTCTGCTTAGGGGAAACATTTGAAGTTACGAGAAAAAACAAGAAATCATGAACAAAGCGGAAGATATTTGTATATTTTGCTCTTTACACTGAAGAGGTGAGAAAGAATGTGCCAGAAATCGCAGCGTACATTTCTCTTATTCATCCTGCTTCTCCTCATTTGTTTTGTTGTTCATGTCATTCAACCATATATATCTTGCTGTTCTTTTCTTTATGACTGCCTCTCTGAAGACTTCATCGAACTAGTTCTTTTTTTTTTAGTTATGGTCTTGACTCCCAGGCATTCTTCCGCTGTGCTCGTTTTAATGATTTTTATATCTTCCCATCCGTCATCAATGCTTTTATTTTCTTCATTCCTTCTTGTTTTATCTTATAGTTTAGCTCATTTCTGAATTTTTTCTTTATCGTCTTCCCTTTTCAAACAATCTCTATTATTACTGAGCTTTTATTTAATTTGCTATAACAATTTGTCTTCAGTCTGGATATTAATTTATCTCCAACAAGATAATGGTCGCTGCTGCATTCAGTCCCTCTGTAACTTCTGATCTGAAGTATGTTTGTTGTGTGTTTGGTAACAATTAAAACATGGTCTATCTGTTAGATTATATGGGGATTTTCATGGTTGTTTATGGATGTTCTTATTTTGAAAACGTGTGCTACTTATTCTCATTCTATAAGCTTCTGCCATATTTGTTAGTCTCCATCCATTATCATTAGATGTTTCATGCAGACGTGCTTTTCCTGTGATGTGTCTTTGCGATTCTTCCTTTATTAACTTTGGGTTGAAATCTCCTAGTATTATCAGTATATCATGTTCCTGGGTCTTCTCTATTACTCTCTCTAACGTGTTGTAACGATAGACTCAGAGAGCGAGGTGGGCTAGTAGGTGGCTCTACTAAAGTGCCTCAGGTGCTCGGTGAAGGGAATACCAGGCGAGTAAGAGGCGCCTCAAAACATCTCGCTCCCGCTTCCTTGCGGGTAGCACAGGGAGTCCAAAGGCTAGCGGAGAGTCCGTACACAAACCGGCAGAAGGCAACGGAAACCACTGTTGTAGTTCCCAAGAACAATTATGCTTATTCAGAGTAATAGATTTGTCATGAATGACGTTAATGGATGTTCCTCTGGAACAGTCTCGTCCAGTAGGGCAGCTCACTAGCCACAGGTGAGATCATATCGTCATCAAGCTACTGGTTGCAAAACTAAGAAGTTCAAAATAGCAACATGAATGTTAAAACTTTATTCCAGGCTGGAAAATTATAAAATGTAAAGATGGAAATGAAAATGATGAAGATCAACATATTAGGAGTAAGTGTAGTTAGATGGACAGGTGCAGATAACTATGATAAATATACAATAATATATTCGGGAAATGAGAAACATGAATGAGGAGTAGGAATAATATTTGACGAACAAACAGCAAGGACAATTGTAGGATATTTGAATATCTCGGACCGAGTCCTGCTAGCCCAACTGAAAGGACAACCAATAAACATAAATATTATACAAGTGTACGCTCCAACATCTGAAAGTTCTGAAGAAGATGTACAGCTATTTTATAATGACATAGAGACAGCCCTAAAACACACAAAGTCACATGAAGTTATATAGTGATGGGAGATTTTAATGCCAAAGTTGGTAAAGGAAGAACTTCAGACATTGTTGGCGACTATGGACGGGGGGAACAGAATAGGCCAAGCAAAGACGGTACCTCAGAGAATGAAAAACATATTATGCAACACATCCTTATCAATGAATGTTAGAAAATGAGTCCTAAAATGCTGTATTGAACCTATCTTGTTATATGGAAGTGAATTAGACAATAGGCAAGTCTACACAAAAATCATTGGAAGCAGCAGAAATGTGGTTTATTAGAAGAATGTTGCGAATCCCCTGGACAGCAAAAATAAATAATGAAGAATGTATGAGAAAAGCTGGAGAGCCAAAAACTCGTGTTAAAAAGATAAGATAGAGACAATGTACTTTCATAGGACATGCAATGAGAAGAGGGGACATTGAAAATATTATAACAACAGGAAAAATAGACGGAAGAAGATCAAGAGGAAGATCAAGAGAAATGATACTGGACAGTCTGACGGGATGGTGTGAGAGGAGATCACCAACTGAGCTGATGGCTTGCATGAAGGATCGGGTACTCTGGAGAAGCATAATAGTCAACGCCAGTCGGCACGGCACCTGATGATGATGATGATGAACGTGTTGTAAAATTCTTATTTGACTTCATCCTCTGTATCTTCTGTTGATGCATGCACATTAATCATTGTCATATTTTGCTTTGTTCCCTTGATGCGGAGGCTGCTGATTCTTTCATTGGTGGCACTGAAGTCCATCACTAAGTCACATACTTTTCTTTTGATAGCAAAACCTGTCCCAAGTTTATATCTTCCACTGCTAATACCTTCGTATACTAGTAGCATTTCTAGTATGACTGTTATATCTTCTCCAAATCATCTGATTTCCTGTAATGCTGTAACATCCATGTCATATCTACTTAGTTCATCTGCTAATTCTTTAGCTGACCCTTGTCTGTATAAACTTCTCATATTCCATGTTCCAAATCTCATAATATTTGTGATGTTCCAAGGTCGTAATCCATTTTTATCCGTCCAATCCTGAAGTTTCTCTATCTGTTTTATGCCACTAATCTTTTTTACGGAGATGGGGTCGTTGACCTCATGGCCCAACCCCCACCCTGGAGGACCAGGGTACAAGTTTCGTCTGACCCCTACGACCACAGACCTTCCCAGCTTGGTCTGACCCCTACGACCACAGACCTTCCCAGCTTGGTCTGACCCGAACCCCCGCAGACCTTCCCAGCTTGGTTGGACCCGACACTAGTAAAACTGCCGCTGGTATAGCTCTGGGGGTGGTCAGGGTACGCAAGCTGTCACGACCGACATGGCCCCCGCTCCGTGTATATAATTTTTATGTACTTTTACTTCATTTGTTGGTTTCATTTCATTGAGTCTTTTTTTCTTTTATTATTCTGTGATAATACTTTTATATGGAATAGTTTTTCTTTGTTTGTTTGTGAAGACGTGATTTAAAATTATGAACCGACAACAATATATTCTTTTCTTTAGCTTGTAACTAACACAGCACAGGCTATCGTAAAGGGAGTCTTCTTTGACAAAACTTGAACACGTCCCAGCAACGAAGAATTTTTTTTTTTGTTGGGTAAGTCTTTTAAAGAAAACGTGGGCAGGTCGATACTCCACTAACCTGACTTTCTACCTGAAGAATTAAATTGTCCTACATTCATGTATTAATAGTATTAAAAGCCAAATCTGCCGTCTTTTTAATTTTATATCCTAAATATTTTCAAACACATTATTACACTCGTCATGTTATGTATTTGCTGAGAAAATGAGAAAGAAAACATTGCGTTAGATCTCATTAAAGGTATCACACGAATAATTAGTCCTCTGTGTCTTTCTGTTCGAATACGATGACCTGTGTGTTTTTGTTTGATTAAGGCTCACGCAGAAACGTTACAAATGTGTGCTCGTTATGTAAAAAGTTGTTACTACTTTTTCTAGTTTAAACATTTCATTAAAGATATAATCGGCACATGTGTTCGTCTGGCCAACAATCGATTACAATACTCAGTTCAGAAGCCACCTGGACGATTACTTCATGTGGGTATATTTGATTCTGAGAAAAGTTCATGTCATCTTCTAACTGGATATTCATTTTCCATAATGAGGTAAAAGATGATTTCTATCGGTAATTACAAGAAATCACTAACAAAGTCCCTAAACACGATATCTAACTGCTAAGATAACACCGACGTGGAAAAAGTAGTGAGGAAAGAAGGAATTGGCGCGGTAAATGAGAACGGAGAAAGATTAATTGAAATATGTCTAACAGAGGGCATGGCCATTGGAGGCACAATATTCCCGCACAAAGAGATAAATAAAACAACGTATATATCTCCAGATGATTCATCTAGAAACCAGATAGATCATTTTTGTATTAGAAAGCAATAGAGAACATTTCTGATAGATGTAAGGGCATGGTCGGTGCAGACGTTAACAGTGATCACAACCTGTGTATAAGGAAAATAAAACTAAAACTGAAAAGTCAACACAAGAAATCAATACACAGAAAGATAAACAGGCACAGCCTACAAGAAGAGAATACTAACAGGAATTTCAGTCAGGAACTTCCCAATCATTCCACAACACTCAGTGAAGTTGAGGAGATAGGTATAGATGAATTATGGAATTCTTATAGCACAGCCATAATCACAGCAGCAAAAGTAAGTGCTGGACTGTAAAAATCAAATAGAAAAGCATGGATATCAGAAAACACATGGAAGTACATACATGAAAGACGACCAGCGAAATTAGTCATGTTGAATGTAAAGACAGATCTTGGAAAAGATCTGGCGAAAGCAACATACAAAGAAATAGACAATAAAGTAAAAAGTTCACCTAGAAGGGATAAAAGAGAATCCATAGATAATATGGCAAAAGAGGCAGAGAAATCAGCAAAAATAGGAGACAGAAAAAACTTTATATAACATACAAAAAAGGCTGACAGCTACTATTACATCTAAAGAAAGACCAATCCTTAGCAAAACTGGAACTATATTACACCAAGTAAAGACCAAAAGCAAAGATGGGCTGAACACTACCAAGAAATACTTAATCGACCACACTCAAATGAATTAATAAATCTTGAAACCGATTTATCAGTCCTACAGCTAAATGTCAACTAAGATGAAGTCACACTTAATGAAATTAATGAATTTAATGGCAGTGAATTTAATGGCTAACAACAAAGCTGCAGTGAAGATGACATAACACCCGAAATGTTAAAAGCTATCAATATTGACAACATGAGACAACTATAGAGAATGTTTAATAAGATTTGGAAAGAAGAAAAGCTCCATTCTAAATGGAAAAAAAGGAATCATTGTTAAAATACCAACAAAAAGAAAGGGGCAATCTTAGTGACTGTAACAAATGGAGAGGAGTAACCTTAGTATCAGTAGTGTCAAAAGCATTTTGCAAGTTTATTTTGAATAGACTTAAAGATATAATGGATACCGCAATTAGAGAAGAACAACCAGGAATTCGAAAAGGAAGAAGCTGTCTCGACCAGATCTTTACTCTAAGAATAATATTTGAAGAACATATTGAAAAGCAGAAACCATTAATACTGAACTTCATAGACTTTAAAAAAGCATTTGATAGCATACACAGAGATTCATTGTGGAGAATTTTAAGTCCAAAATCGTTAACATCATTAAGGACCTCTACAATGGATATGTTTGTGCAGTCAAAACAGAAGAAGTGATGGTCGAATGGTCCCAGATTGAAACAGACGTGAAACAAGGATGTATACAATCTCTTTTGGTTTTTGGAATTGCAATGAACTTTATAATGAAAAAACAAATGCTGCACATCGAACACAGATGTTGACTGGGTACATGGGACCCAATTAGAAGATGTTGATTATGCTGATGACATAACTTTTATCAGTAACAATGTGAATTCCATGCACGAATTCCATTTCCTCACTGGCTAGCAAAACAGGACTTGAAATTAGCAAGAACAAAACAAAGATAATGAAACTTCCCATTAATCAAAGCGGAAAATTACACGTAGAAGAGACAACTGTTGAAGAATAAAACCAATTTGTATACCTTAGCAGCTACATAGACCAGGATGGTGACACCAGGAAGGAAGTTATAATTAAAATAGCAAAAACAGCATCGATTTTCAAGAAAGTTATAAGCTCAAAAACCAAGTTAAGACTATTGAATTCAAATGTAATATCCATCCTCATTTATGAATGTGAAAGATATAGACAAGAAATTAGACTCTTGAAACAAAAAATGCGATATGAGATGTGAGATAATTTCTCTGTTTAACTCTCAAACATATATCGAATTCAATAGGTTTCAAATATCATTCATTCATTCATTTGCACTTTCCTTGCGGAACTTTGCCTCCTAAACAATACTCCTCCAGGGCTCCCGGTTGTGAGCAAGATGGCCTGTTGCTGATGCATCCATTTGCAGATCATCAACGATGTCTTGCAGCCTCTTCGCCTTGGTCTTCCTCTCTTTCTTTTTCCCATTATGTATCCTTCCAAGACGGTCTTCTCTAGATTATCATGACTTTTAACGTGTCCAAATTATTGAAGTTTTCTCTCTTTAGTCCTCTTTACTAACCAGTCTTCTTCATTATTAAGTTCTTGTTGTATAGATATATTTGTTCTTTTTTGTGTTCATGACATTTGAAAAATTCTTCGTGTAGCATTTACATTCAAAGGTATTTATGTGTTTCTCAGCTGTTTTGTTAAGTGTCCAAGTCTCACAGGGATATGTTGGGATGGGAAAGATGCATGCCCTTAAAAATCTTATTTTTGTGGTTCTGTCTGCTCCTCTCCACATATTCTTATTTGTTTTACCTTCTGAAGAACGATAGATGTCCTCTTTTTAATTTCTCTCATTGTATCTCCATTATTAGTTAGTAGTGATCCAAGATATTCAAAACTCTCCACTTCTTCCAGCTTTTCCTCATTGATAAATATTTCAGCTGCCTTGTTTGTTTTATCAGTTGTCATCAATTTAGTTTTCTTTTCATTAAGATAGAGGTTTTGCTTTCCGATGTTCTTACGAACTGACATAATTAGTTTTTCCATTCTTTTTTGTGTTGTGGACAGTAATACTGTGTCATCAGCATATGTAATCTGTGGTATTTCATAACCTCCAATTGTTATGGCATCGTGATATTCTTTGTCTACATCTTCTCTAACATTCCTCATTATATTTTCAGTATACAAGTTAAATAAGTAAGGCGACAATATGCACCCCTGACGGACTCCTTGTTTTATGTCAAACCAAGTTGTTGTTTCACCATTTATTCTTACTGCTGCTTGTTGGTCTAGATACAGAAGTGATTTTAATTGTATCAAGTGTGTTGGAAATCCCGTTTTTTCCATTATTTTCCAAGGTTTCTGGTCTTGTACACAGTCAAATGCCTTTGAGTAGTCTATAAAGGATAAATATCTCTCTCTCTCTCTCTCTGAACCTTAAGTGCGCAGGGCACATGGCGCTTCCGCAAGGGTTTTACACAAATGTCTGTCCTTCGCCTTTTTTTCTGCTCTTGCCCAGGTGAGCCCTCTATTGCTCAACATCCTTTCTGTTGTTCTTCTCCATGTCTCTTTTGGTCTGCCCTTACTTCTGTTCCCCTGTGGTGTCCATCTTAATGCTATTTTTGGTAGTGAGTTGTCAGTCATTCGGAGCACATGTCCCAACTATTGCCAGCGTCTTTCCTCAATAATTGTTGTCAGTGGCTTCATCTGCATTTCTGCCAATAAGATATTATTTCTTATGGTGTTTGGCCAAAATATTTTTCTAATTCTTCGTAAACATTTAGTCTGGAAAGAATTCAACCTGTTTTCTATGGTTTTGGTGATTTTCCAGCATTCACTTTCATAGAGTAGTACACTTAGAACATTACTCTTAAATATCCTGATTCTGATATTTATGCTTATTTGTTTTGATTTCCATATAGTCTGCAGCAAGCAAAAGCCTGGTTTGCTCTAGTAAGTCTGCTGTTGATGTCCTCTGTGCTATCTCCATTTTCTACTACTCTACTGTCAAGGTATTTAAAGGATAAATATAGATTCACAAAACACTCTCTGCATTTCTCTGTTATTAATCTTATATTGAATATATGATCGCTTGATCCTCTTCCTTGCCTGAAACCAGCTTGGAACATATTGACTTCTTCCTCCATTTTCTTACGAAGTCTACCCATTATGATTTTTAACAGAATTTTACTGGCATGACTCAAGGCAACAGTTCTGTATTTTGTGCATAATTTCAGGTTAACCTTTATTGGAGCAGTGGTATGAATACAGTTCTTTTCCATTCTTTTGGCCAAATACCTGAATGTCATATCTTTTTACATAGTGCATGATAGATTGTTGCACATTTCTTTCTTCCTCCTTTAATAAGTTCAGCTGTTATCTCATCACATCCTGGTGACTTACCATTTTTCTGATTTTTTATTGCCCATAAAACTTTTTCTATTGTCGGTTTGGGTTCTTTCTCTTCCAATAATAATTCGCACTGTTGATTTCTGCTTCCACAGTCGGTTGTTTCATACATTCCTGAGCAATATTCCTTCCATCTTTCTAGAATTTCCTCTGTCTTTGTCAAGGTATTCCCCATCTCATCACAAATTACGTACGCTTATTCAAATATTACATTATTATTAAATTTACTGCAACGAACAATCTTCAGACAGCCAAGTATTCATACAATTACATATCCACCAGCCAAAAAAGAAACAGAATTAGATTAGATGTTTTCAGTCAGTTATGGTCACCGTACTAGAAAAAGCCCGGAATAGCCCTGATTCTAAAAACTGTGTAGCGGGTGTATCGACTCAAATAAATGATCTTTAGTGACTACACATTTCTCCCAGGATATTTACCACGAGGTCCTAGAACGGATATTCCGCTTCACGCATGCGTATATTCTCTTCATGCTTTTTCTTTAAACCGCTCCTTTTTATCTTTAAACAACCTACATGCAGATTTCATAATCTGCTTACCTACCTACCTACCTGCCTACCTACCTACAACCTACCTACCTACCTACCTATCTACAACCTACCCACCTACATACCTATCTACCTACCAACCTACTTACCTACATACCTATCTAGCAAGCTAGCTACCTACCTACCTACCTGCCTACCAACTAGCTACCAACTTATAGCCCTATCTTTATTTCTACCTACCTACCTGTCTAGCAACCTGTCCGCCTGCTTGTCTAACTATCACTTACATATCTCTCTGTCTATTCATCCATCTCTACGACTCTGTTACTTTCTCTCTCTCTCTCTCTCTCTCTCGTGTCAAATTCTTTACTCTCTCAAGGTAAAGTATATTCGTTAGTTGGTTCGTTCTCTCTCTCTCATCCTCTCTTTTTCTGTTCGAATAAGATGAGACGTGAATTTCTCAACTTCTGTCTTAAGTTGAAAGTTTAATTCAAATCTACTTCTAGTTTAATTCAAGTCTGTATTTATAATAGTTTTAAAATACAAAAAAAGCGCAGAGATTGTTATTTATTCTTCAGCGATGATAACGTTGGCAGATCCATGTCAAGAAGTTTTCTTCTGTGTACACGAGAGAATAGAAACATGTCCTCAATGTTTGGTTCTTACACTCATCTTCAGCACTTCCCACGCCATGTCTTAGTCCACCTCTCTGCCCAGGTTGTTGTGACCACCTGCCACTGGCCAGTGCTGCAAGTGGACATTCAGCTCCAGGTTCAGTAAGTTTTCGGCATCACAGCAAACAAGAATATCACATACTTGCTTCGTCCAGTGATATCACAGCAAACAAGAATATCACATACTTGCTCCGTCCAGTGCCTGTGATATCACAGCAAACAAGAATATCACATACTTGCTCCGTCCAGTGCCAGTGACATCTCCTGGAAGGTACAAGAACCGTCCCTCGTCATGTCCATGCACACTGATGAAAAGTTATCCGTGGATGAAGAATGCGTACATACCCTCAAATGTCCTCAATATGGAGGCACTCACAGGCATCTCTAAGCAGGTAATACGGCCCCAACCTTCCAAACAGCACAGCGGAATGCATTAGCCATGTTTGTTAATGACATTTACGACACCGATCACTGGCGGAGATGTCCATGTAGCACCGAAACTCACAGCTCACACTGACGCCCCGGGCACTTAACTCAGTAGCTAGGGCGCCAAACTGGACACCCAACCCTCAACACAACGAAACTGTCGCAGAAAAAAGCTTAGAGAAAAACAAAGACACATTCATCAGACATGCTAGTGACAGGTTGTCATAACAGCCTGACCAGTGACAGGTGGTCATAAAACCCGGCCAGTGAGGTGGGCTTCGATGTGGTGCATATGGTGAAATTCTCTAATTATTAGAACACTTGAACTTCTCTAATTATCAGAACACTTGAAATTCTCTAATTATTAGAACACTTGAACTTCTCTAATTATTAGAACACTTGAAAGTCTGTAATTATTATAATACTTGAACTTCTCATATTATTAGAACACTTGAACTTCTCTAATTATTAGAACACTTGAACTTCTCAAGAACATTTTTCCTCATTAGGTCCTCACAGTCTAAAACAATAAGTCCTGTAAGACTTTGAGTTACCTTCTCTTAGATAAGATGATATCTAAGCCAACCAGCCTTGTCCTCAGAGAACATTATAAGCACTGAGGTTGCTAGCCTTATTTTTGTATTCGTTTCTTTCTCAAATCCAGAGTGGATGTGGACATTGTGATCAGTGTCTTATGAATCTTGACCTGCTAAGATCCTACATGTCCATATGCAGCGATGACCAGTGACATATGGTCATAACAGTCTGACCAGTTACATGTGGTCATAACTGCCTGACTAGTGACATGTGGTCATAACAGCATGACTAGTGATATGTGGTCATAAAGCATAACCTGTGACATGTGGTCATAACAGCATGACCAGTGACATGTGGTCATAACAGCCTGATCAGTGACATGGGGTCATAACAGTATGACCATTGACATGTGGTAATAACAGCCTGACCAATGACACGTGGTCATAACAGCATGACCAGTGACATGTGGTCATAACAGCCTGATCAGTGACATGTGGTCATAACAGTATGACCATTGACATGTGGTAATAACAGCCTGACCAATGACACGTGGTCATAACAGCATGACCAGTGGCATGTGGTCATAACAGCCTGACCAGTGACATGTGGTCATAACAGCATGACCAGTGACATGTGATCATAACAGCCTGACCAGTGACAGGTGGTCATAACAGCATGACCAATGACATGTGATCATAACAGCATGACCAGTGATATGTGGTCATAAGAGCATGACCAGTGACATGTGGTCATAACAGCATGACCAGTGACATGTGATCATAACAGCCTGACCAGTGACATGTGGTCATAACATCCTGACCAGTGAAGTAGGCTTCGATTTGGCGCATATGACGGTGACGTTTATTTTAACAACCAAACATTGAAGGCATCTTTCTGTTCTCATGTCTACACAAAAGAAAAATGTCTTGACACACTAGCATAAATCAATCAATATTATAATTTTATCGTAGCTGAAGTGATGCACCCTTCCATGGTACCCATTTTGGTGGTGGAGCTGTGAAACAGGTGATTTCTTAGGTCACCATTGGGTCTTCGAGCAAGTCAATATAATTCACTTTTCATTCGACGCGATATCTCTACTTCAAAATCATCACTGCATCAGCTGCACAGAACAACAGTTTACTGTCACCAAGAGACTACAACAAGAAAAGGTATTTGACATTGTTATCATTATTTGTAGACTGATCTCGGCACTGATTATATTTAGCTGATGTTTGTACAAATATTGTAATTCCCGATCTACCAGAGACTACCAAGATGAAGTGGAAGATGGCCAGAGATCTTTACTATCATTTATTATATTGTGTGAAAGCAGACGACTCCAAACATCATGGCCGAAAAGTGTCTTGACCTTGTATCATTTTCCTATACAACTCATAACATCTGTATGGGGCCTTACAGTCCGTTCGACAACATAGGGATGGACTCTTTCGTTTTGTGATGGAGCCTATTAAAAATATAGATTTGCAGCAAAATAGGAGGATTATGACCCGTCTTCTCATGAACGTTGGAGGACTAACTGTGACCGCTAGTTATATGCAAGAAGCAAGAGAAAGAAAGTAACAGATTCTGTAGTATTAGGAAGATGACATTATATATTTTAAAATCTAATTTTAACAGTCTGTGGGGAGTAAACTAGTGATGGTCTCTCATTTATTCTATTGGAATTCTGTTCTTTTCTAGCTATTTGTTATGTAATACAAACATACACATATACATACATACTTACATACATTCTTACATACATACGTATATACATATATTTACACTTACATATTTTCATATCTACTCATACAAAGTGTGTTTAAAAAAAAAGGAATGAACATTTGGCCTAAAGTGCTCATTTGACAAAGCACGGAAACTTTCAAGTAATCCACTCTACTGGAGATACACTATTTCAGACGTCACTTTTTAAAAATGTTTTTTCTGGAACACACTTTCTACGACTGCTGCAAGGTAAAGTAATAGAACACAGCACCGTGTTGTTATAACTCGAAAAATAACTGTCAAATCACTTTTAGAGGTGGAAGAAATAAAAATGACGAGAGAATTACCTTGGACTTTATGGTGCACAAAGTTCTCTTAAAACATTTTCCTGAATATCCTCTTTGCTTTGGATACGACGTCCTTTCAAGTGGGTTTAAGTTTGGGAAACAAGAAAAAAATCTTCTGGGCTAAAACAGAAAAAAAAGTCCGGAGATTACGGTGGGTGGGGCACAACGTATGTCTGATGTTCTGACTAGTAACTGCAGATTAGGAGCGAGGCATGAGCTGGAACGCTGTCTTGGTCCAACATCATGTCTGGTTGTTCCAAATTTTAGGCCTCTCTTTGCACATAGCACCCCTCAAATGCGCTAATATTTCCTAGTACAACTGTTCGTTTAACATCTGACCACGTGGTACATATTCACATGGGTATTGATTATGCAATTTCAAACAAAAACACGTCCACCAACACCTTGATCTTTGATCGACTTATCCTTGTTTTGTTATGGCACGAAATTTGCACAGACGCGCTGCGTAAGAAGTGTTTCAGTCACAATCTGATGAGACGATCTTTGCTGATGCTCACTTTATAAGATATTGCTTGTACAGTTAAACAACACTTTCCACGAATCATAGAACGAACGCTCTCGACGTCGTCTTCTGTTGACTTTAAAGGTCGTCCAGGCCTGGGATATTCATCAAAGGACATTGTACCATCTTGTTAAAACCTAACCACTTGTAGTACTGCATTCTAATCATACAGTCATTCCGTATCCTTCGTTAAGCAAATGCCTGTCTCTGTAAAGTTTTTACCACGTTTTTTTCAGAACAATGTCATACATACATGCTGTTCTTCAAACTCATTCGCTGTCACTTTATCATTAGTCTGACGAACACCTTAAGCACCTGTTCACGTCAACATATGTACCTTGACGACTAATGCTCATAGCGGAACAGGACAAATGGCGGTTTGTTGGCAATACTTTCCTCCACGTGCGCTCATTAGCCACACTGCCCCCTCTGTGCTTGTCGGCTGGACATTTGAAAAGTTTGCACTTTTCTTGTTTTTGAACACTCCTCCCAATACATACCTACACACACACACACACTAATACACATACATACATACATACACACATACATATACACATACATACAGACGTACATACATAAATATATACATAAATATATACATACATACATAAATATATACATTCATACATACATCTGAATGCATGCATACATATGTACATGTATATATATATACACATACATACATACATACATACATACATACATACATACATACACATACATCCATCCATTCATACATACATAATACATACATACATACATACATACATACAAACACACATACATACATACATGCATACCACTTACATATATACATATATATATACATACACACAATCGTAAATACATACATACATACATACATACATACATACACATACATCCATAAATACATACATAATACATCCATACATACATACATACGTACACATATACATAAATATATATACATTCATACATACATACATACATACATACATACATACATAATTCATACGTACATACAAACATACATACATAGAAACATACATATATACATACAAACATAAATATATACACATAAACTAGAAAACATTCATACTTAGAAATGTTAATTCTGTACGTTGACGGACCCATTCTTATCTATTGTTAGTTCTGTACACGTATTGAGACGATACAAAAGGTTATAACAGACGAAGCTATTATCGTATCTGTTCCCTTTCTTCTGTTCACAGTCAATGGAGAAACTGACCAGCAATAACTGTTTCTTTGGTGACTCTTGCTTTTTATACTGCACCAGTATTACATAACTAGGAATATGTTACTTTGGTTTCTTAATGTTAGTTTTTTTAAAATAATTCATAGCCTGTTCAAAGTACACATTATTTTCCTTTCATGTCTGTAGCTGTCACTTGAGTCCGCTTTGATTGCTTGTCTGACTTTTTCAGGGTATTTAGTGACAAGAGAATATAAACTTCCACAGATTTTATTGGTTACTTCGTGGAGCTGCGAAAAATTCCCTTTATCTTATACTTATATATATTGTGTGTATATATATATATACATATATATATATATACAATATATATACATACATACAAAGTGCCCTGGGCACTTAAGGTTCATATATATATATATATATATATATATATATATATATATATATATATACGTCACGTAGTTATTGGTTTCTTGTCTAATGAAAGTCAGATCTCCAGATGTTCATCGCTGAATGAAAAAGAAATATGGAGACAAGTGCCTGTCGCTTTAGCGAATTTTAGTGGCACAGAACTGGTTCATTCACAATGCTTCCACTGGCCTCACACTGCGAGAAGGATTGGCTCTGTCACTGAATGAGACGGTGAAAACCGGTGGACAACAACTGATGAAATTGCTGAAAAACCTAAGACTGGTTATGGTTCAGTGCACCACAACATTCACGAAGTTGTATTCTTCTCCTTGCTAGTAACAAAACAGCTCACCCCAGAACTGAAAGATGGTCACAAGAATGTCTGTGAAACAGTTTACCACCTGCTGTACCTGACGGAGGTGGATTTCTAAGATGTAAAGTCACTGGAGACGAATGCTGGGTACATTACCTCCAGACGGAAACAAAAAGATCTAACAAGAAATGCTGCTATTCTTTCTCGCTAAGGCTAAATAAGTTCTATACAACTCTGTTAACCGGAATAT
>CM019693.1:56292567-56335018 GCA_009760885.1 Achatina immaculata
GAACCTTCAAAAGCTGCAGTCTGTCATTACTGCTTGTTACAAACTGCCATCTTTTTCTTTCATCACTTTTCAATTTCCCCACCGCTTTCCCTAGGAAGGAACAGAGCACAAAATGCACCTTTCCACTTCTGTAAGAGTGAAAAGAATTCCTAGTGCCTTCCATGATTTTAATTGTGCCTGGAAATGGATTAGAAATTGTACACGGTTTGAAATGATTTCACATTTCCAGAGAATGGAAACAACACAATATTCTTGTCTCATTTTTCACTCTGTTACACAGTTGTGATTTTTAAACAGCAAAAACCATCATCTCATTTGCAGCAGCTTTCCACCTTTGCTGCTGAGAATGTGAAGGAGAGTGAAAATCGCTACATGATTTCGTATTCCGCATTGCTGTAATTATGAAAAGAGCACGGCTGAATCGCTCTGCCCAGTCCAACTTTCCAACACTTCTCAACATCTCATGTCAGTTATTCACCATTCCTTCTAAGACTGGACATAACACAAACTGCTATCTAATTTCACTTTTCTAGTGACCCTGAGGATGGGAAGAATACTAAACGTTAAAATGGAAAGAGTTCAATTTTCCATTTCCACAGCACATATGTCAGTTTCCACATTGTGTCAGTTCTTCTCTACTCCTAAGAATGGATGTAAATGCAATCGCCTATCTCATTTCACTTTTCTAGTGTTCCTGAGGATGGAAAGAATACACTTGCTGCTGCTACACAGTTTTGCTGTCTGTTAGAACTGAAAGAGCTCATGTTGTTGATGTTACAGTTTAATTTTTACATTTTATCCATAAATGCATGTTACGCCATATCACTTACCGCAATTACCTGCTTGTCTGGAAATTTATATTTCCAGTTTCAATTCTCCACTTTCCACATGAACATATAAAAGACACTTTCAGTTTCCCCCTATTTCCTGCAAGAAGTGAACACATATTGTTCAGTTCTCCACATTGTACATGAATGTAAATAGCACATCATGTTATCTTTCCTCTTTCTTTTTTTTAATTTTCTACTATTCTTGAGAATGGAAAGAGCACAGATTTTTACTTGAGTTCAGCTTTCTCATGTTGAATTTAAAAAACAAACAACAACAGAAAGTTAAAAAAAACATCTAGAGAGAGAGAGAGAGAGAGAGAGCAATAATTGTTAAGTGATTTCAGTTTTCCCACTATTTCTAATTATGGAAAGAAAATGACAACAAATTCTTGTCTGTTTTTAGATTTCCCAAATTACCATAAGAATGGAAAGAACACAAAATTATTTTAACACATGAAATTTGTTCTCACCTGTTGTGGGCTGAGCACAATTTGTTTCATCTTGTCCATTTTCCACAATTAGTGAGTGTTATAATGTCCTCAGCACAGTTGTCCATGATTTCAGTCTCTTACACAATTTTAGTTTTCTTCTAAATATATGACACACTGTTCCTTTAGTCAAGAAAGAATAAAATGGGCAACTATTGTTAATTTGAATTCAATAACTGTCTCATGGAATTAAAAAGAAAAAATAAAAATTACACTACCATGATGGTGATGATGAGAAGACTGATAAACCCTTATGAAAATTATTCAGTAACAAACATCATTTACTTCTTGTTGTTGTTGTTGTTGTTAGTTTTGTTGTTATTAGTGATGTTGTTTCTTAATCTAGAAGACAGTTATTATAAAGTAATTGTATGATTTGAGATTATCTCTTTCCACCCGCGTTACTTCCAAAACGTTCCTTAGTTCTTACGGCGCGAACATTTTGGAGAAGGGCGCGGACATTTTGGAGAAGGGGTCCCTGTGTAAAAGTTATTGTAACTAATTAATTCCATGATCAACACGTGTGTATCACACATTAAAATAAGCGGAAATGAATGAAGATTCCATAAATGAAGTTATTTGTCATAAAAAAACAAAGAAAAGGAAAAAAAAACTGGTGTGAAACGATCGAGCGATTTTTGGCGCTAACAAAATTTTAGGGCTGAACAATAAAATCTACTTTATACTTACCTTAGCTGTGTCATAATCCAATATAGAATACATAGTCATTCAAATTTCAACACATCCAATAAATCCAACAGATCTACAGCTACTAGAAACACATATAGTAAGCTAGATCTAGTCGGTCGGTGCGACCATTCTACCACTCAAACTCGAAATAAACTTGAATTTTACCCTCTATCTATCTTTCGAAAATGGCGTCTTTATTCCCTCCATGCTAAACACTAGCTTAACTTTAAATCCAGAAGAATTCTAACTGGTTAAATGAAAAGTAACATCATGTTTTCAACGAAAGAAACTCCGGTGTCACATAGGGTCCTGCAGGCTGCCATTGCTAAATCGCAAAGGCCCTTATGGGGCTCTCGCGAGTGGAAAGAGTTAAAGACTGTAATTCAAACTGTATTTGTTGGGCACTTTTCTTTTTAAAAAATGTTATCCTTCATTGTGATGAGTGAGAGGAAGAAAGGAGATTTTTTTTTAAAAAAAAGAAAAAAAAGGCAGACGTAGAGTAATTATGACAATTATAAAACCCAGCAACAGCAACAACAAGAACAACAACAACAAAAACAACAAGAAACATATGAAGCAAGCGACGTAGGTTTCTGTAGAGGAGGCAAAGTCTACATTCTGATTGGTTGAAATTCGGACGAATTTTAACGAATCGGAGACGAGAGCTTCGGGTCGTGTCGGGTCTATCGGTCGTTTTGCTCGCTCTATCGCAACAGATTTAGTTATGCTGGCACAAATTGAAATAAAATCATGTTGTCTTTTAAGATTGTGCGAGTTTGACTATAATGCAGAAACACACACAAAGATAATGTATTTATTTATATACATATTTTTGGCACAGGATTGTGCCTACGGCCGTATGGAATACCGGTTGAGAATACCGGTTCTCGTCCGATCACCGAAGTCAAGCAACGCCGGGCGTGGTTAGTACTTAGATGGGTGACCGCTTGGGAACACCACGTGTTGTAGGCATTTCTTTTTGTTGTTTTTGTTTTGCCACCCCACCCCCACCCCTTTATTTTATTTTGTTATTGTGTTTTATGTAAATCTATACTTCATTTACGAGTTCGATTTAAACTGAGCTTTGTTTGTTTACAATCTAAATAGTCTGAAACTAACACGTACCTGAGTGCTTACTACCTTCACACTCACTTTTGTTTGTTGCCAGGCCGTTTCTTGCTTGGTTGTGTGTGCGTTTCTTGTTTGTTTGCTAACTGGCTGTACAAACAGCACGGTGCACTGAACAAATACTTTAGCATTATGATTATTGATAACATGTGTCAGTGCATGCTGCCGCTGTGCACAGTGCTACTCTGTTGGTTTAATATGATAATTATGCTTGGTGACAGTCTAGAGGATGACTGAACAGAGTTCACTGAAGACATGAAATAAGACGAAAAAAAAACACAGCTATTTGTTATGAACAAGTGTGACATGGCCAAATCAATGAAAACATTCATGCAGTGAACTGAACTCATTTTGCAACAACCCTATGTGGATGGCTAATTGGGAATGATGGAGAGGCCCTGAAAAGGGCCGTTTGAATGCAGAAGAGATGGACACTGGATAACGTCTCTACTTGCTGGTGGTGTACTTGGTCACGGCCTTGGTGCCTTCGCTCACGGCATGCTTGGCCAGCTCACCGGGCAGGAGCAGACGGACAGCGGTCTGAATCTCCCTTGAGGTGATGGTGCTGCGCTTGTTGTAGTGAGCAAGGCGGCTGGCTTCGGCAGAGATGCGCTCGAAGATGTCGTTGACGAACGAGTTCATGATGGACATGGCCTTGGATGAGATGCCAGTGTCGGGGTGAACTTGCTTCAGCACTTTGTAGATGTAGATGCTGTAGCTTTCCTTTCTCCTCCTCTTCTTTTTCTTGTCACCGGTGCGGACGGCCTTAGCTTTACCGGCCTTCTTGGCACCTTTGGAAGAAACTTTGGGCGGCATGGCAGAAAAAAAACCCTTTCAAAACCTTTAGCAAAATCGCGGGGACACACCGTTTGCTCGGCTTTTATATGACGGCAGGAGGAAAAACGCCGAGTAGGAAAATCGGCTCGCGCTGCGTTCTGTCGCGAATGGACCAATCGCGCTTCGCGGTTTCGGCTGCTCGCTCGGAGTATAAAAGCTTGTACTCTGGTCGGTTTTCTGTTCAGTGACAACACTAATTTGGGAGAGCATTTTTTTTGTGTGTGTTTTTTGTTTCTCTCAAGTACAAGTCATCATATCTGGCCGTGGCAAAGGCGGAAAAGTCAAAGGCAAGTCCAAGTCCCGATCATCCAGAGCAGGACTGCAGTTCCCAGTCTTTCGCATCCACCGCTTGCTGAGGAAAGGCAACTACGCAGAACGTGTTGGTGCTGGCGCTCCGGTTTACCTTTCCGCTGTTCTGGAATACCTGGCTGCTGAAGTGCTCGAGTTGGCTGGCAACGCAGCCAGAGACAACAAAAAGACAAGAATCATCCCCCGTCACCTCCAGCTGGCCATTCGCAACGACGAGGAGCTGAACAAGCTTCTATCCGGTGTGACCATCGCCCAGGGTGGTGTCCTGCCCAACATTCAGGCAGTGCTCCTGCCCAAGAAATCGCAGAAGGCACCCGGCAAGAGCTAAACTTTTGGCTGCAGCAGCCCGCTCGGAACTTTCTGTCCGCCATCATCACTGTCCTTTTAAGGACAACCTACCAATTTTCCCCAATTGACAATACCAGGATTGTCTAGCAAGAGTTCAATAATTCGTGACTTATCGTCAGCTTGCTTCTGTTTCTATGTAGCTGCTGTTCAATGTACGTCTGTTGCGTTGTGTTTTTTTTTAAAGATGATAGATAGATAGATAGATACTGCAGGCAGGGCAGAAAGTAAGTAGGGAATCCTTTGGTGACATTCAGTGGAAACGTTTCCTATTGTATTGGGTAAAGAGACAGGAAATATGTGACAAAGTTTCCCAACAAACAGACGGAGATATGTATCTTAGAAGGCAGTCTTTAGTCTAGAAGAAGAAGAAGAAAAGAAGAAGAAGAAGAAGCAGTTTAAGAGAGATTGAAGATTTTGAGTTAGAGAGCAATTAAAATGCCTGTGAAGACTACTTTAATTGAAAGAGTTAAGAAGAAAGTTGTAGAGGACAGTACTACCGGAATCAGAGGCAACATACGAGGCTTGAAGTTGATCGATGGATGGTGTTTTGGAGAAGAGATTAAAAAAACGTTGATTGTTAACTGTGTAGCATAGCCCTGTAAGTAATGATTATAGTTATTATTATTATTATTATTATTATTATTATTATTATTGTTATTATTATTAGTGAAATGATCAGGTATATAGTTAGGAGGGTATTGGGTGGCAGGATGGTGGATCAAACGGCGACAAAGAAGTTATAGTTAGAGGAGCGAGGAACGGATACTCGGTACTTCAAAGACCTGATCAAAGGTAAAACCGTATCGATAGATCTGATAGATCGTGAGAGTGGTCCAGTTCTAGAGGTGCGACTTCGCGCGCACATGCAGTAGCCCAGGGGGAACAATTGACCAGTAGATCAAAGACTGAACAGAGAACGGACTAGGTCCCGAAGCAGATAACATGAAAGAGATGGTGGACTTGTTTAATTGGAGGTAACAATTGGACAGACGGAATGAAAGCGACTAACGCGTTGACGCTAGTTGCAACCGGTTTGGGCTGCAAGGGATGACCCAATGACCCGATGACCCAATGACCGATGCAGCAATTGGAGGCGTGGTCTATGGAACGGAATTTACGAATATAAAAGGATGCAGATTCAGGTAGAGAGGGTTCTGATAGAGGAGGAGGCAGAGAGAGATTTTGACAGAGGAGGACCAAAAGGTCCTAAACAAGTAGTCTAATAGAAGAACATAACAGATAGAGAAGTAGCGTTAGACTGAACCAGTGTATTAAGAGATTGTGTAGTAATTATTACATTGAAACTTCGAGCACCGAGTTTTTGTTCTATAGTAAGAAGTATGATATTGTGAGATTTTGTGAGATTTCGTGCTACTATGATGAAAATAATGAAATGTGTATAATCTTGCCTATGCCTATTATTACAAGTGAGTTATCAGCTATACGTATTGATCATATTGATATTATTTGTCAAATTAAAATGAATCAGTGAAATGTTCATGAGAAATCTTCTATTGCCATGTATGTGAAACTTCGACGTGTGATGTACCAAGGTGAGATGTGATGATAATAGAACATTCAATAATAACAATAATAATGAACAATATAATGAACTAAAACATTGTTAAACTGGTGCCTGTGCCTATTCCCGACAATTGGGAGGAGACGACCTGGCGTAGAAGCGGCCACAGTGCGAAGTACTAGCTATTAAAGATCACGTGCTGATGATTTAACCAAAGCTTTGTAATTTAAACAGACAGAGAACATTTTATCTTTATAACAGTGAACTGTATTCAGAACAGAGTGGTGTTAATTAGAGAACATTAATGAGACATTCACGAGGAACAACAACATCAGCGACAGAGGAACAGGAGATAGTTAGGTATTAGTTTGATTGTTGTTGAAATTGCAGTGTACATTGGTTTGATTTATATTGCTGTGTTAGAATATTTTTTTTTACTAGAAATTATTGTATTTTCACCAAATATTTCATATAGTGTGAATAATACAGAGATTTTTGTTCAGAGATAGTATTAGAGAAAATGACAGAAACACCAGAACTAGACATACTGAAATGGGAGGTCAGATATCTGAGGAGAGAAGTAGCTAGGTTAGGTAGAGAGTTGAGGCAAGAAAGAAATATGAGAACATATTACAATGTTTATCCTAGAACAGACGTTAGACAGACACAGAACTCTGGTTATAGAAATGAGAGAGTTGGAATTAGAAACAAATATCAAAACATGAGTTATAAAACCAGACAACCAGCCTACAACGACACAAGGTTTAGAGACAGCTACCAGCATAACTCTTTTAAAAGAAACGATTGGCATAACTATGAGACGAAGAGGAATAAAACTAGGGTAGAATTAGTCGAGGCTGGTAGCCAGACAGTTAAGGACAGAAAAGACAGGTCAACAGACACAGAACTAGGCGGATTAGCTCGCACAATGGTTGATGTAAGTGTGGGGGTGAGCGAAGATTGTTTGGTAAGAAAAAGTGATGTAGCCACAAACACTTTACTCACAGAAACATGTGATATTACCATAGAAACAGACAGGATCGTGTTAACGGATAGCTCTACGTGTATGGCAGATAGAACAGCTGAAATGAATGAAGATACCGTCAAAGTATGCAATAATTGTCAGAGACAAGTAGATGGTACATGTTATACAATAGGTACTGTCACTGATATTAACATGACTGATGAAAGGCTGACATCAGATGATGATGATGATATTCCAGATGAAGATGAACTTAAAACATTTATGAAAGATATCCTAAATTATGCCAGTAGGTCCCAATCACACACGACGAAGAATGAAATAATTAATGATGTACGCGTGGGCTATCCCGCATTAGATAACAAATATGGACAGATATACATAGAGGATGCATTGAAGGATCTCATTGACCATGATCCGGCATTAACCAGATGGTCACACATATGGAAGCATCAACCTAATACTAGTTCACAGATACAGGCAGCGAGGAACCTAAATACAACTGAGCGAGACAATAATAAACACATAAAGACAAAACCCAATAAACGACCAGTAAGAAGGGTGGAAGCAGTAAAACAGCAATTAATGAAGAGAAGTATACGTCAAGATATTAGAACACATAAGATACCAGAAAAATCCAGTCAGTTCAATGGAAAGGTTGTGCACCGAGAACAGGTAAATAATTCTGATCATAGAAAAAATCACAGGGTACACAATTGTAATTTAGTGCAGAAAAGAGATACGTATATCCCAGATGACGTAGACATCATTAGAGTAGTGAGAAGATTATATATAAGACTACGCCAGACATGACCACTCAACAGATTTTGTTAAAAATTTATAAAGAATCAGCAATAGCAAACATACAAATGAGGGAAAAGTTTATCATAGCTACAATAGATCGTATGCTAAATGATTTTGCTTATTCAGAGCTATGGCCACTTTAAGAAAAACGAGAAATGTACTGAACAGATGAAATTTCAGAATAAGAAATATAACAAAGATGAAACGACAGAGTAAAATGATCATTACTATTCTTTTTACTGAGGTGAGGAATCAAGAGGATGTGTGATTTCTTTTTATTTACCATAAGGGTTTATTAACTTTACATCTTATAAATGGTGGTAGGTTGACGGGAGCACAATTACGAGGTTGCTACATTTTTTGGGGGATGCAAAGGTTTCAAACTGATGTACATACAGGTATACATATCTTGAGGATAATGTGACTTAATTTTTTTTATGTTTATGAGACGAGACTAATATGGCTCGCATTGATGATGTACATTTTTTTTACATTGCTACTATGGTATTGCTAATGTTGAAATGCTCAGAAATTGAGAGTGTTAGTAGTATAACACTCTATGTATCTTTTGTATGGTGAATAATAATGTAATATTGCATATTTTTTGTATGATGAATGAAGTGCATATACAATATTTTTTTGAGATATGGAAACAAACTTTTCATTTGTATTAAGAAGAGTAGGGTGAGATGTTTGGGTGTTGCCAGATTGTTTAGTGGAACCGAGAAGGTTGTGTTGTGATTATCAATACGAGGATACCCTCACCACTAAAAATGGTTGGCATAGAGGGATGAAAACCCAAGAGTTATCATGATAGAGGAGTACTTGGGGGGTAAAATAATTGAAGTCAGTGGAACAAATTTCGTGAGAATACGATGGGAGTATTCTGGTCTTTCAGGAACCAGTACATCACATTTTCACACTGAGTATGTATCAGGGAATGTGTATGAGATATCCTATGGTTGCCGCTGATGATGAGAAACGGCAGGTTTGTCGACTGAAAATTAAAATAATTGAAGTCAGTGGAACAAATTTCGTGAGAATACAATGGGAGTATTCTGGTCTTTCAGGAACCAGTACATCACATTTTCACACTGAGTATGTATCAGGGAATGTGTATGAGATATCCTATGGTTGCCGCTGATGATGAGAAACGGGAGGTTTGTCGACTGAAAATTCATCATAAGGGCAATAAAGTGATTCGTTTTGAGGTTCGGCCTCAAATGTAATGACAGTATTTTTTGGTCATTTGAAAGAATGTATGCTTTTCTTTTTCTTGAGTGTGTATGAGACATCATTTTGATGTAGAAGAGCAGACATGAATTAATGTCTTACTGGAAAATTTTTTGAACAAGATACAAATATGGTGATACATGTTTTCTTCTTATGATAATTATGAATGGTATATTGACAGAATGTGGTTACCATGTTTATGGAGATGTAGTCGGTACCGTTAACATTCTGACTTAAACGAGGGGAGGTGACCGCAAAGTGATTTTTGTTGGTACTGTGGTCCACATGGAAATACATTTTGGTAGCTCATTACTTACAAGGCACTTTGCTAGTTTTTTTTGAGTCATAATGTTAACAATATGGCTTAAACGAGGGGAGGTATGTAGCATAGCCTTGTAAGTAATGATTATAGTTATTATTATTATTATTATTATTATTATTATTATTATTGTTATTATTATTAGTGAAATGATCAGGTATATAGTTAGGAGGGTATTGGGTGGCAGGATGGTGGATCAAACGGCGACAAAGAAGTTATAGTTAGAGGAGCGAGGAACGGATACTCGGTACTTCAAAGACCTGATCAAAGGTAAAACCGTATCGATAGATCTGATAGATCGTGAGAGTGGTCCAGTTCTAGAGGTGCGACTTCGCGCGCACATGCAGTAGCCCAGGGGGAACAATTGACCAGTAGATCAAAGACTGAACAGAGAACGGACTAGGTCCCGAAGCAGATAACATGAAAGAGATGGTGGACTTGTTTAATTGGAGGTAACAATTGGACAGACGGAGATGAAAGCGACTAACGTGTATAGGGGTGTGGCTAACTCTAGGATGCTAGTTGCGACTGGTTTTGGACAACAAAGGATGACCCAATGACCGATACAACAATTGAAGGCCGGCGGAGAGCATATAGGGGTTCTGATAGAGGAGGAGGCAGAGAGAGATTTTGATAGAGGAGGACCAAAAGGTCCTAAACAAGTAGTCTAATAGAAGAACATAACAGATAGAGAAGTAGCGTTAGACTGAACCAGTGTATTAAGAGATTGTGTAGCAATCATTACATTGAAACTTCGAGCACCGAGTTTTTGTTATATAGTAAGAAAAATGATATTGTGAGAAATTGAGATTATGTGCTTCAAAGAAGAATATAACGAAATGTATATAATCGTGCATATTATTCCAAGCGAAGTTGTCAATTATACGTATTGATCATGTTTGACATAATAAAATGATGTCAGTGAAATGTTTTATGAGGCCTCATCTATTGCCATTTATATGAAACTTCGATGTGAGATGTGATGAGGAAAGAGAAAGATAATGAATAATATAAAATAGAATTCACAGTGTTACAATAATAAAGACACAGAAACATTGTTAAAACTGGTGATTTTAGATTGTGTAGGAAGTGTACAAAAGAGAGCTATTGGTGAGGATAGAACTTGCAAATAAGCTTTGAAAACCTCGATGTAGAGTAGATAAACAGGAAGAAAGTAGGGTAAATACTGCGGACGGGTGCAACCATTTTCACCGGAAAGAAAATATAGTCAGATGTCTTTAACGGATAGAAAGTATGAAACACAACAGTGTTACTACATCACGCAGAAATGACAAATAAAACACATCACATGTAAATAAGAACGTATTAGTAAAATCCGTATTGTTGATACTTGTGGCTGACTGCAGCGAACGAACACATTGTATGCTCGCGGTTCGCATCGGGCAGGCCGCGGGCGTGCAGCCAATCGGAGCGAGACTGGGCCAATTTCTACCAATCGAGAATTTCTTCCAACCGACGTTGAGCAGCGAGTTAGTATTTAAGGCATTCTGAAGCCAGCCGGGCTTATTCTTTTCAGCAAAATTAACGTATCTTGCTTGAAAAATGGAAAGAATCAACAAACAGACAGCTGCGGAGGAATCCGTAGATCTCAGAATTGATGACTTAGAGTCGGATTCATACCATCAGCAAGGGACCCTGCTAATAACTTTGACAGGTCCAGAAGTAACGAAAGTATCTTACACCTACCTGATGGGAGTAATCGCTGGCCCTTTCGGAGTGGGAGCCAACGGGATAGCCGGCCTGTACCATTTTCAGGACCAAACCCGATGGTATGCCAAGTTAACCACGGCAGCACACGTGGTCCATTTTGACAAGTTACACGGGCGAACCTTTGAGTCCGTTCAACCGAGAACCACAATAACCGTGGAACACTTGGACAAAGAACGCCAGAAGGGTACGGTACACTGGGTACCCCCGACTATCAAACCCGAGGGCATCAGAAGAATAGTACAGCAGGTGACCGGAGACCCCGAGCCAGAGGTTTTTAGGGCGGAAGTGGCGCTCGACAAATGGAATTTCCTGTGTCGACCGAGGAAGCCGATTCCTCACTACATAACACTCCGACCTGCGACGGAGAGCCTGAAACCCCACAGATTGTGGGTCTCCCTTCCAGGGAGGAAAACCCCTTGCCCGAGGTGCGGCAAAGATGATCACTGGGCGAGTCAATGCCCAGAAAAGAGAAAGAACAAGGTGCAGGAAGCTTCCACAACCTCAGCAGCCAACACGGCACCAAAGCCGCCTACACAAGAAAAACCGGGGTCGGAAACAGCTCAACCCAAAACAAATGAAGGATGGCTTACTGCTGACGGCTTCAGGCTTTACGGGAAAAGAGCCAGAAAGAACAGTGTAAGTCCAAGACCTCCAGCGCCAGCACAACCAGCACCGGTGACACCACCGACACCTACGGCGGACATAGATGAACCTCCTACGCCGGAGCCTCGGCCGCTCATCATTGATGAACGATCAAACCAAGATGACAGCGACACAGACACCACTACGAATCCCCAGGAAGGCCGACCCTGGGCGGAGATGTTCCAGAGCGAATATGAGACAGCAGAGCCTTTCCTGGGGACCAGACAACTAAGGACTATCCCAGAGGACAGCGACAACTAGGAGTCACCAAGACACATAGACTGTTGGCGGTTAGTACGCTTTCCTTAACTTACATGCTTGTCATGCTTTTCATTACTTATGCCATAATAGTCAATGTTTAGTTTTTTTTTGTTTACTTACAACACATAGCATAATAGGTAATGTTTAGTGCTTATTTACTTTTTCTAGTTTAGAATGGTTGATGAAATTAGAGTTTTGTGTATCAACATTAGAGGCTTACGCACAAAACTACAGCATATAGTCTCTTTAACACTTTCATACAAACCAGATTTCATCTTAATACAAGAAACAAATATACATACAGACACACACGCAGCACAAGTCACAACGCAATTAGGCTTCAGACATTCATGTTTTAGCCTGGCTATTCACGACTCGGGATCGGGGGTAGCAATAATACAAACATCAGACAGGTGGGAGGTATTTAAGACAAATAGAGATAGTAGAGGGAAAATTGCGATATGTGAGGTTAAAAACAACTCACACACATACACTATAGTTAATATACACGCACCACCCAACCGCAATCACCAGCCCGACTTCTATGAAGATTTAGAATCTCTACTCAGCCACAGATACAGAGGACACAACATCATCTTAGGAGGAGATTTCAATGGTATAACATCAGAGTTAGACACTATAGGAAGTCTAACTAGAACCACCACATATGTTTTACATCATATGAATTGTTTACAAGACATAATAAACATATATGGTCTAGTAGATACATACAGACACACACACCCTAAAGGCAGAGAGATCACTCATGAGAACCACGGACACAATAGAGGATATAGGTTGGACAGAATTTATGTACCAAGTACGTGCTACATAGCACAGGCCAGACATCTTCATAGTACTTTAGCTTTCACAGACCATAAGGCAGTCATAGCAACAATGAACACAATATCTACAACTACGCCTTCAAAACGATCACCACACTGGAAACTTAACAACACACTCCTCCAAAATAAACAATTCACAGAAAACATGGCGCAACTGATACATAATTTCACGAATAACATACCCACACACAACATTCAACAACACTGGGAGAATTTAAAACATGCAATAAAAGAAAAAGCACAAATGCTCTCAACACAAATACACAGAGAAAGGCTGAGACAGGAGAAAATATTAGAAGAGGCAATCAAACTAACAAAACAGATGGATAAAAACTCACCACATTTATTTACGCTACAAGAAGAACTTGATAAACACAGACAGCACAGATTTCAAGGCGCACTTCTAAGAACAAAACTCAATACCATTACACAAGAAATACCTACCAGGCAGTACTTGAGCATAGAGCAAAACATACAACGAAGCAGACAGATAAGAGAGATAATAGACACCACGGGGAACAGACAAACCGAAAATACAAACATAGTACAAGCCATTAGAGAATACTACCAAAAACTGTATACAGAGGAAGAAACACATGCACACATACAGGATAAATACATGCAGTACACTAAACAACTCACAGATTCGGAAAAACAAGCACTAGACACACCACTAACACTAGACAACCTGGCGCAGGCACTACAAAAAATGCAACAAAACAAGTCACCAGGGCCAGACGGCCTCACAGTAGAATTTTACAAACACTTTTTTTCACTTTTAGGTCCTCTCCTCTTACAAGTATTCACAGAAGCTTTCCAAAACAAACAACTCCCGCCCAGTCAAAACCTATCATACATTACTCTTATACCAAAGGGCAAAGCAGACAGAACACAACTCAAAAACTACAGACCCATATCGCTGCTTAATGTAGATTACAAGATCCTCACAAAAGCGCTTACAAACAAGCTCAAACCATTCATGCACAAACTCATACATGAAGACCAACAATGTAGTGTAGAGGATAGGAACATACACCAGCACACACATTTCATACGAGACATTATATATTACACACACCAGAAGAACTGCCAGTCGTCAGTTCTTTCTTTAGATCAAGAGAAAGCATTCGATAGAGTGTCACACGAATACCTACACAAGACATTACTCCACTGCAACATAGGAGACTATTTCAGAGACTGGATTCAGATTCTCTACTCCAAGCCTGAGAGCAAAGTCTTAGTAAACCATACGCTTACTGAGACTTTCAGGCTAACCAGATCAGTGAGACAGGGCTGCCCCCTGTCTCCTTTACTGTATATACTCACTCTAGAACCACTTCTAGAGAAAATAAGACAAGACACAACAATAAAAGGAACTTTTGTACCTGGCAAGGGAGAGAGGAAGTTGCTCGCGTATGCGGACGACACGATCTTCCTTCCAACGACAGACAGATCAATAACTCACATTTTAGACACCTTCGCAGAGTTCGGGAAAGGCAGCGGAGCAAAACTCAACATACAAAAATCAACCGTCATGGGTCTAGGCAAATGGCGAGATAAAAAGGACTTCCCTTTTCGTCTCACATGCACAGATAGCATCCACGTTTATGGCATTACTTTCCTATCGCACCCAAATAAGATACACAAACCCACATGGGATAACCTCATAACAAAAATTACAAACATGTTACAACGATACAAATACAAAACAGCAACGATTTTTGGAAGAAGCATCATAGTAAACACATACATAATACCAAAAATAATATACACCGCCACAGTACTAGACCTTCCCAAGCGGACAGTCAGAGAAATAAACAAACAAATCAGGAATTTTATCTTCACAAACACCATACACAGCATACAACATAAAACTCTCATACAGGATAAAATACATGGAGGGATTGCCTTGCAAGACATACAGACAAAAATACAAGCACTCAGAATAGGCCATGTAGGCCGCATCATCAAACACCCAAACCAACACCCGCTAGCTCACTACTACATAGGGCTTAGACTTTTAAACCTAGTCAAACCAAACAACTCGCAGGCACACCATTTTGGTACACTACCACCATTCTACAAGAATTGCATACAAGCAATTCAAAGACATGAGACACTCATCCAACACAAAACAAGCCACATATACAAACACTTGGTCAGACAGCAAGCACCACCATTGCACCTTAGGATCAAGAGGGGACTTAGATACCCCATTTTAGACTACACCGACACTTTCAAAAACCTCCATCTCAAAAACATCACACCAAAAGCTCGAGAAATCACTTTCAGGCTCATATACAATATGACACCCACGAGACACGGAGAAAAACACAGAAACATAAGACGATGTTACATGTGCAGAAGGAACGTATTAGAAACAGAAGAACACATTTTCTACGAATGCAAAATAGTGGCAACCGCCATAAGAACAATACAGAATACAATAGAAACACACACGGCACAACAAGCAGACATCTATAAAGCCATAATGTTGAACACAATCCCCAAAACTCAGGCGGACACACACACCAAGTTACTGGTCCTGCTCGCGGATTTCAGGTATTTGGTGTGGACGTGCAGAAACAAGGCTCGTTTTCATTTCTGCACGTTTAGTCCTGCCACATTTTCGGGACTGATGCAGCAAAGAGCGAGCAAAATAATGGAATGAGAGAGAGGGAGAAAGAAAAGAGTAAGAGAGAGTAAATTTAAGTTTCAAAAACTTATGTACATCCAAAGAGTGAAAGAGAAGGCTTTGCCAAAAAAGAATTATGTACATCAAAGGAGAGAAAGATGACGATGGGAGAGAGAGAGAGAGAGGAAAAGAAAGAGAGAGAGAGAGTATAAAAAGATCTTATGAAAATTACAGAAATATTAAAACCCTTTTTCATTTGAATTCGAAAAAAAAAAAAAAAAAAAGAAGTTTCCCCCTCAAAAACAAAACAAACAAACAAAAAAAACAAAACAGGGGAACAACATGATGACAGCAACAGGGATTCCTCATACGAGGTTCCCAGTTTGCACAGTGTAAGGTCTTCATAGACCAATCACTGAGTCTGATTTAAAAAAAAAAAAAAAAAAAAGTCTACGAAAAATGGCTCGTACAAAGCAAACAGCTCGCAAATCCACCGGAGGTAAGGCTCCCCGCAAACAGCTTGCCACCAAGGCGGCTAGAAAGTCGGCCCCAGCCACAGGAGGTGTCAAGAAACCCCACAGATACAGGCCCGGCACAGTCGCACTTCGAGAGATCCGTCGTTACCAGAAGAGCACGGAGCTTCTCATCCGCAAACTGCCCTTCCAGCGGCTGGTCAGAGAGATCGCCCAGGACTTTAAGACCGATCTGCGTTTCCAGAGCTCGGCTGTCATGGCACTGCAAGAGGCTAGCGAGGCCTACCTGGTGGGTCTGTTTGAGGACACCAACCTGTGTGCCATCCACGCCAAACGTGTGACAATCATGCCAAAGGATAGATAGATAGATAGATAGATAGATAGATAGATAGATAGATAGATAGATAGATAGATAGATAGATAGATAGATAGATAGATAGATAGATAGATAGATAGATAGATAGATAGATAGATAGATAGATAGATAGCGGGCAGGCAGGGCAGAAAGTAAGTAGGGAATCCTTTGGTGACATTCAGTGAAAACGTTTCCTATTTTATTGGGTGAAGGGACAGGAAATCTGTGACAAAGTTTCCCAACAAACAGACGGAGATATGTATCTTAGAAGGCAGCCTTTAGTCTAGAAGAAGAAGAAGCAGTTTCAGAGAGACTGAAGATTTTGAGTTAGAGAGCAATTAAAATGCCTGTGAAGACTACTTTAATTGAAAGAGTTAAGAAGAAAGTTGTAGAGGACAGTACAACCGGAATCAGAGGCAACATACGAGGCTTGAAGTTGATCGATGGATGGTGTTTTGGAGAAGAGATTAAAAAAACGTTGACTGTTAACTGGTGATTTTAGATTGTGTAGGAAGTGTACAAAAGAGAGCTATTGGTGAGGATAGAACTTGCAAATAAGCTTTGAAAACCTCGATGTAGATAAACAGGAAGAAAGTAGGGTAAATACTGCGGACGGGTACAACCATTTTTACCGGAAAGAAAATATAGTCAGATGTCTTTAACGGATAGAAAGTATGAAACATAACAGTGTTACTACATCACGCAGAAATGACAAATAAAACACATCTCATGTAAATAAGAACGTATTAGTAAAATCCGTATTGTTGGTACTTGTGGCTGACTGCAGCGAACGAACACATTGTATGCTCGCGGTTCGCATCGGGCAGGCAGCGGGCGTGCAGCCAATCGGAGCGAGACTGGGCCAATTTCTACCAATCGAGAATTTCTTCCAACCGACGTTGAGCAGCGAGTTAGTATTTAAGGCATTCTGCAGCCGGCCGGGCTTATTCTTTTCAGCAAAATTAACGTACCTTGTGAGTCTACGAAAAATGGCCCGTACAAAGCAGACAGCTCGCAAATCCACCGGAGGTAAGGCTCCCCGCAAACAGCTTGCCACCAAGGCGGCTAGAAAGTCGGCCCCAGCCACAGGAGGTGTCAAGAAACCCCACAGATACAGGCCCGGCACAGTCGCACTTCGAGAGATCCGTCGTTACCAGAAGAGCACGGAGCTTCTCATCCGCAAACTGCCCTTCCAGCGGCTGGTCAGAGAGATCGCCCAGGACTTTAAGACCGATCTGCGTTTCCAGAGCTCGGCTGTCATGGCACTGCAAGAGGCTAGCGAGGCCTACCTGGTGGGTCTGTTTGAGGACACCAACCTGTGCGCCATCCACGCCAAACGTGTGACAATCATGCCAAAGGACATCCAGCTGGCCAGACGTATCCGAGGAGAGCGAGCTTAAACAGTAGCAGCAGCAGCAACAACAACATTTTAACGGTCCTTTTCAGGACCACCACATATTTCCCCAATTAACAAACGCCATTTGTGTGTCTGCCAAAAGAGTTCAAGGAGAGAAAAGTCCTCCACAAAAATCCCCGCCCTGTTATCTCTCGTTTCTTTCGTATCAACATACCTCTCACACTTTCTCTGTGTGTGTTCTGACAGAATGATCAATCACATTATTCATTTATGTATTAGATATACGTACGATATTTATCCATATGATGGAGCTTGGATAGTGCAGACATAAAGACATTTGTATTATAAGGACGAGAAGAAAAATTCAATGTGTGTATGTGATGACAGCAGCTTGGGTGCATGCAGTCATATGCTTAATATAGAGCAAATATCTATCGCTGTCTGTCTGTCTAAATCGGCCCATCCATACGCATGAACCATGAGGGACTGTTTATATTAAATAGCTAAACATGGGTCGGGTGGGGGAGACAATAGTGCAAATACAGGTATTTAGGTAGGTATTTGGGTAGTTAGGTAGGTATGTATGTATTTAGGTATTTTCCAGTGATCTTCCTGTAATATGGGTCACTGAACGTGTAAAACACGCACGCGCTTCAGTCAAACAGAAACAAAAACATGCCAATGGTTCGAAGCAATAACTGCACTCCGGTGACCTACCTCGTCTCCTCGCAGCGCTGCGCCCCGCCAGCTAGCCGGCCGGCCATGTTGCGTTACTGCGAATTACGGACCAATCGGAGCTCGCGCTCACGGCAGCCATGTTTGTCGAAGCTGCACATTTTTGATCCCGGACGGCCGCTAGAGGGGTATAAAAACCAGCTTTCTGGGCTTTCTGGTGAGAACTCACTTTTTACTGCTACTGCTAACTTTTGCTGCTACCGCTACTACTACTGCTAAAATGTCAGGACGAGGTAAGGGCGGGAAGGGACTCTGATCCGCCTTTGTGTGATATTCCTGGATTTTGTGTACTTGGAGTTTCTTTCTTTCTGTTATGGATACTCCAACCTTCTTCTACAACCCGGAGACGGATATGGAGGGTGGCCAAGAAGAACTCCCAGGGACTCTGGTATGCACAGTCAGTGGGCAGAATGCCTCACGTGTTTCATATGCATTCATGCATAGCATTCTGGCTGGACCTGTGGGTCTGGGGCTCAATGGAGTGGCAACTCTCGGCCGTTATGAGGACCGCACCAAGTGGTATGTCACTCTACGTCAAGCCACCCACATTACTCACTATGCCTCGCTGCATGGGAAGACCTTGCACCTGGAACAGTCCAAACTAACGATTCACTTTGAACATTTGGACAAGGAACGGGTTAAAGGAACCCTGCATTGGATGCCCATAGCAGTGAAGGCGGAAATGGTCAAGCGCCTTGTCACATTTCTGACCGGTGACGAGGAGGCCGAGGTATCCCGTGTTGAGAAGGCCAACGACAAGTGGGCGTTTCGGTGCAGGCCGAAACAAGATGTCCCACATTACACGTCCTTATCTCAATCCGGAAGTGTAAAAGGGCACAGGATTGCAATCACCCTGCAGGGCAGGAATGCACCATGCCCGATTTGTAGCAGCGATGCTCATCGGGCAAACCAATGCCCCAGGAAGGCAAGGCCCGCCCACAGGGAGAACGTGCAACAGCAGGTCTCTGCAGCCAAGAGAGTCGAGGAGCGGTCCGCCACAACTGCCGCGGACATTCAAAACCAGACCACCGGCAACCAGGAGCCAGCACCAGAGCCCATCGATGATGATGGGTTTAAGCTGGTGGAAAACAGGAAAAAGAGGCGCCACCTGATGTCCGCCGCTGTGTCGCCGACCTCCAGCGAATCTCCTTGCACCCCAAGAAAACGGGTGCCCACTGGCAGAACTGCAGAGGCCAGGAGTCAGCCTCTGCCAACAGCAGAAACGCAAACGGTCCCTCTTCCAGAGAGGGTCATGGACACACCAATTCCAGCAGAGGAAGCAGTTAATGTCCCCCCTGCAGAGGAGGACATGGACTCGCCGCTAGCCGAGGAACCTCTATCTTGGGCCCAGCTGACGGGAGAACAGTCTGACGATGATGATCCTCCGTTAACGATTGATGAGGAGGTATGAGGGAAATATAACTGTGTTGACCAGGCGGATTATTGTGTTGCATTTTCTAGAACTAGAATGTTTGGTTCCACGGTACCAAGACAAACGAGCGGATGATCGTGCCCACGGGACTTTGTATAGGACGGATTTTTGTATTTTTCATTTCTCAATATTGGAATATTTCATTTATTTGTGTCGTGCTTTTCTCAACCATTGGATGTACAGGAGCAAGGTAACAACTTACTTCTTTTTTTGTTTTTTTTTTCTTTCTGTTAGTATATTTTTTTATGTCCTCATAGTCCTTTCTAATTTACATTTTTCATTTGTGTTTTTCTGTTTTCAATATGGCTGATAAACTTTCTATTTTAAGTGTTAACATTAGGGGACTGAGAAGTAAACTCAGTCAAGTAGTGCACCTAGTACACAAATACAAGCCAGACTTCATCTTTATCCAAGAAACACACATCACCACGGAAATACGTGCCAACAACATCACACAACTCTTAGGACTCAGACATTCTTGTTTCAGCTTAGGGAATAGACACACAGGAGCAGCAATACTACAAGTATCAGAAGACTGGCAAATTGTAGGACACAACAGAGACAGCGAAGGTAGAGTAGCAATAGTGGAAATAAAACACACAAGTTCAAACCACAACAAATACACATTAGTCAATGTATATGCACCAGCTGTGAGAGACCAGCAAATTAACTTCTATGACAAGCTCTCACAGATGCTAACATCATTCCACAGGGGGCAAAACATTATCATAGCAGGAGACTTTAATTGTGTCATGCACGATCTTGATCTGTCGAGAGGAACAATTAACGTACGCCGTGAACTCGAACAAATAGACATACTACACAACATCATAGACGAACACGGGCTCGTAGACACATACAGAAAGGTGAACCCACATGGTAAGGAAACTACACACACTGACACAATTAACATAAACATGGGACGATCAGCCCGAATAGACAGAATATATGTCCCAGAAGGTCTTCTAATAAATGACATCAAACACATAGACACAACCTTAAATTACACAGATCATAAAGCGGTCATGGTCACATTAAACGCAACCTTGGCACAACTCAAAAACAAACGCTCCCCACACTGGAAGTTTAATAACAGTTTGCTGGATAATGGAGATTATGTAGATAACATAACGGAACTATTACACGCGTACACTCAAGACTTACCTGAATCCAACCTCATAGAATACTGGGATGTATTAAAGAACACTATCAGAGAGAGAACACAGGTCTTGGCGACAAAAATACACAGATACAGACGACAGCAACAACAAATGTTGGAAAATGCTATTAAACTAACCAAGCAGGTAGATCCCAATAGTCCTCACATACATGCGCTAGAGGAAGAAGTAGAAAAATACCATCAACACAGTTACCAGGGTGCTTTCATCAGAACAAAACTTGCCTCTGCCGTACAAGAAATACCAAGTAAAAAATATCTAGGTACAGAACAAAATGTGCAAAGAAGCAGGCAAATACGCAAAATAATAGACATAAATGGACAGGAACAGACAGGCACTACCGGAATAAGCCAAACCTTTCAAGATTTTTATATACATTTATACTCTGAGGACAAAGGTCAATCAGAAGACATACAAAACAAATTCTTGAACTACGCCAAACAGATTTCTGAAGAAGACAAACAAACATTAGACATCCCACTCACGCTAGGAAACCTACAAAATGCGCTTGACACATTCCAAAAGAACAAATCTCCAGGACCGGATGGCCTCACTGCCGAGTTTTATCAGAAATTCTTCCACATTTTAGGACCTGTCCTACACAAGGTGTTTATTGAAGCCTTCGACAGAAAAGAATTACCCAACAGTCTCAATCAGTCATACATAACACTCATTAAGAAAAGCAACGCAGACACAACTCAAGTTAAAAATTACAGACCTATCTCGTTACTCAACGTAGACTACAAAATTCTAGCAAAGTCCCTAACTATGAAACTCAAACCCGTCATGCACACACTTATACATGAGGACCAGCAATGCAGTGTCACCGACAGAAACATAAATACGCATCTACATTTCCTAAGAGATGTTATCCAATACTCTCACGATAAGAATAGCCAGTCAGCAATCTTATCGCTGGACCAGGAGAAGGCTTTCGATAGAGTTTCCCATTCTTTCCTCCAGAAAACCTTGTCCAAATGTAATCTTGGGAACTACATCAGAGACTGGATACAAATTCTATACAACAAACCAGAAAGCAGACTTTTAATAAACCATACCCTCAGTGAACCAATACGGTTAACCAGATCTGTACGTCAGGGCTGCCCACTCTCACCCCTGTTGTATGTGTTAACTCTAGAGCCACTCCTGGAGAGAATCAGGCAAGAGACAATAGTCAAAGGAATCTTTATTCCTGGAATGGGAGAGAGGAAGTCGTTGGCCTATGCTGACGACACAATCTTCTTTCCCTCCAATATATCCTCTATCAGGTTTATTCTAGACATATTTGCAGAGTTCGGACAGGGCAGCGGGGCTAAAATAAACATTCAAAAATCACATATAATGGGTTTAGGTAAATGGACCAACAAAACAGACTTCCCTTTCACATTAATACAAGTCAACAACATTAAAATATACGGAATATTATTTACAGCTACGCCTTCAAATAACATCAAAGCAAGATGGCGAAATATAATTGAAAAAATTAAAAACAGACTGGAAATTTACAAATACAGAACCACCACCATATTCGGCAGAAGTGTCGCAGTCAACACTTGCATCATACCACAGCTTATATATACCGCAAACATATTCCCCCTGCCTAAACAGTCACTTAAGGAAATAAATTCAATGATTAGAGACTTTATTTTCCGACGCACAGTACGCAGCATCCAACAGAAAACCTTGATGCAAGACAAAAATAGAGGGGGCATCTCCCTACAAGACATAGCAACAAAGATCCAGGCACTCAGGATCAAATATATAGGACAAATCATCCAACAGCCACACAAACATACTCTAGCCCACTACTACGTTGGGCTGAGGCTTCTTAAACTGTGTAAATTAAACAATATACACCCCCATCACTTTGGCACTATACCGCTCTTCTACAGACAATGCATACAAAGTGTAACTGGGAATGAACGTTTAATACGCATGAAAACATCATGCATATACAAACATCTGGTCAGGAAACAGGAGCCTCCATTACAGTGCAGAATAAAGAGAGGATACAAATACTTCATCACCGACTACACACAATCATTTCAAAACCTACACAAGAAAGGAATCACGCCAAGTGCACGAGAGATAACATACAGACTATTGTTCAACATGACACCGACCACACAAGGGATCGCCCACAGATTCCACAGACTGATCAGATGTAAACTATGTAGACTGAACACACAAGAAACGGAAGAACACATTTTCTTTCAGTGCAGAACCGTTTCTTTAGCCTTAGAATTTTTGACTCAGGAGATAGCAACAAGAACAACAGAGAAAGTAGACATATACAGAGCAATAATGTTAAACACCATTCCTCGAACAGAAACAAACAGCCATACGCAGTGTATCATCCTCCTTGCTGAGTTTAGGTATGTTGTTTGGTCATGTAGGAATAGGGCCACATTTGAAAATAGAATTTTTACAAAAGAACTTCTCCTGTACATTTTCAAACAAAAATTGTTACAGCTTTCAACCAGTTTCTAGTGCATATTTATTTCTGTGTACACCCCGTGGGTGAAAGAGAAGGCTTTAGCCGAATACAAGCACTGTCCATCACTAGAGAGAAAGTTAACGAAGAGAGTGAGAGAGAGTGAGAAAGGGTCCTGATAGTAGGTGAGAGGATGTGTGTCTGTGGTTATACTATTACTATACACCTTTGTTGTAACGTTTTATGTACAAAGCATTCGCGTTATCATACTCCATGCTGTCACCTCACGGTTTGTAAAGCCCACCATCTCATTATTTCATTCCACGGGCAATCATCCTCAACTCACGTCACATGTACATGCTTCGTTATTGTTTATTTGAAAGTTTGTTTTTTTTTGGAAAGATTTGGAAAAAAAAAAAAGCAAAAAAAAAAAAAAAAAAAAAAAACGGGAAAAAAAAAAAAAAAAAAATTTCAAAAAAAAAAAAAAAGAATGAAACAAAAAAAAAAAATATATAAAACAAAAAATAAAAACAAAAAAAAAAATATAAAACACAAAAAAGAAGAAAAATAAAAATGACCTGGCTCGGTTGACTCGCCCTTGGTGGTTTTGGTGCTTGCTGAATTTGCATATAAAATATTAAAAAAAAAAAAAAAAAAAAAAAAAAAAGGGCGGGAAGGGACTCGGAAAGGGGGGAGCTAAGCGTCACCGCAAGGTGCTTCGTGACAACATTCAGGGCATCACCAAGCCAGCCATCCGTCGTCTCGCTCGCAGAGGCGGCGTCAAGCGCATTTCAGGACTGATCTACGAAGAAACCAGGGGCGTCCTCAAAGTGTTCTTGGAGAATGTCATTCGTGATGCCGTCACATACACCGAGCACGCCAAGAGAAAAACCGTCACAGCCATGGACGTGGTCTACGCACTGAAGCGCCAGGGTCGCACTCTGTACGGTTTCGGCGGCTAAGAACCTTCACCCCAGTCAACAGCAGCTCTTTAACGGCCCTTTTCAGGGCCCCCCAAATTTTCAACATTGGCAGTACACTTGGTTGTTCAGCAAAGAGTTCTTAACGCTGAATGTTTTCTCTCTCTCTGTGTGTTTGTGTGTGTGTTCGTTCATTTGTTTCTTTGTTTGACGTGTTGTAATGAATGGTAAAGTGTTCCAAGAACTAACAAAAGTAAAGTTTTGACTTTGCCTTGCCAACATGATTGTAGTACAAACAGCACTGTCCTTTTTCCTTTTGTCATTCCACAGAAATCACATTTCATTGAGTGTGCATGCTAAACTAGGACTGAAACTGTTTTGAATGGGAAGCTGAACCTTCAAAAGCTGCTTTCCCTAGGAAGGAACAGAGCACAAAATGCACCTTTCCACTTCTGTAAGAGTGAAAAGAATTCCTAGTGCCTTCCATGATTTTAATTGTGCCTGGAAATGGATTAGAAATTGTACACGGTTTGAAATGATTTCACATTTCCAGAGAATGGAAACAACACAATATTCTTGTCTCATTTTTCACTCTGTTACACAGTTGTAATTTTTAAACAGCAAAAACCATCATCTCATTTGCAGCAGCTTTCCACCTTTGCTGCTGAGAATGTGAAGGAGAGTGAAAATCGCTACATGGTTTCGTATTCCACATTGCTGTAATTATGAAAAGAGCACGGCTGAATCGCTCTGCCCAGTCCAACTTTCCAACACTTCTCAACATCTCATGTCAGTTATTCACCATTCCTTCTAAGACTGGACATAACACAAACTGCTATCTCATTTCACTTTTCTAGTGACCCTGAGGATGGGAAGAATACAAGGTGTTACACAGTTTCACTAAACGTTAAAATGGAAAGAGTTCAATTTTCCATTTCCACAGCACATATGTCAGTTTCCACATTGTGTCAGTTCTTCTCTGCTCCTAAAGAATGGATGTAAATGCAAAGTCCTATCTCATTTCACTTTTCTAGTGTTCCTGAGGATGGAAAGAATACACTTGCTGCTGCTGCTGCTACACTGTTTTGCTGTCTGTTAGAACTGAAAGAGCCCATGTTGTTGATGTTAGAGTTTAATTTTTACATTTTATCCATAAATGCATGTTACGCCATATCACTTACCTCAATTATCCGCTTGTCTGGAAATTTCAATTCTCCACTTTCCACATGAACATATAAAAGACAAGTTCAGTTTCCCCCTAGTTCCTGCAAGAAGTGAACACATATTGTTCAGTTCTCCACATTGCTCATGAATGTAAATAGCACAACATGTTATCTTTCCTCTTTTTTTTTTTTCTTTAATTTCTACTATTCTTGAGAAAGGAAAAAGCACAGATTTTTACTTGAGTTCAGCTTTATCATGCTGAATTAAAAAAAACAAACAAACAACAACAAAAAGTTTAAAAAAAAACAAGAGAGAGAGAGCAATAATTGTTAAGTGATTTCAGTTTTCCACTATTTCTAATGATGGAAAGAAAATGACAACAAATTCTTGTCTGTTTTTAGATTTCCCAAATTACCATAAGAATGGAAAGAACACAAAATTATTTTAACACATGAAATTTGTGGGCTGAGCACAATTTGTTTCATCTTGTCCATTTTCCACAATTAGTGAGTGTTATAATGTCCTCAGCACAGTTGTCCATGATTTCAGTCTCTTACACAATTTTAGTTTTCTTCTAAATATATGACACACTGTTCCTTTAGTCAAGAAAGAATAAAATGGGCAACTATTGTTAATTTGAATTCAATAACTGTCTCATGGAATTAAAAATAAAAAATAAAAATTACACTACCATGATGGTGATGATGAGAAGACTGATAAACCCTTATGAAGATTATTCAGTAACAAACATCATTTACTTGTTGTTGTTGTTGTTAGTTTTGTTGTTGTTGTTAGTGATGTTGTTGTTTCTTAATCTAGAAGACAGTTATTATAAAGTAATTGTATGATTTGAGATTATAGACTGTAATTCAAACTGTATTTGTTGGGCACTTTTCTTTTTAAAAACTGTTATCCTTCATTGTGATGAGTGAGAGGAAGAAAGGAGATTTTAAAAAAAAAAAAAGAAAAAAAAGGCAGACGTAGAGTAATTATGACAATTATAAAACCCAGCAACAGCAACAACAACAACAACAACAACAACAACAACAACAATAAACATATGAAGCAAGCGACGTAGGTTTCTGTAGAGGAGGCAAAGTCTACATTCTGATTGGTTGAAATTCGGACGAATTTTAACGAATCGGAGACGAGAGCTTCGGGTCGTGTCGGGTCTATCGGTCGTTTTGCTCGCTCTATCGCAACAGATTTAGTTATGCTGGCACAAATTGAAATAAAATCATGTTGTCTTTTAAGACTGTGCGAGTTTGACTATGATGCAGAAACACACACAAAGATAATGTATTTATTTATATACATATTTTTGGCACAGGCTTGTGCCTACGGCCATACCGCGTTGAGAATACCGGTTCTCGTCCGATCACCGAAGTCAAGCAACGCCGGGCGTGGTTAGTACTTAGATGGGTGACCGCTTGGGAACACCACGTGTTGTAGGCATTTCTTTTTGTTGTTTTTGTTTTGCCTCCCCACCCCACCCCTTTATTTTATTTTGTTATTGTGTTTTATGTAAATCTATACTTCATTTACGAGTTCGATTTAAACTGAGCTTTGTTTGTTTACAATCTAAATAGTCTGAAACTAACACGTACCTGAGTGCTACTACCTTCACACTCACTTTTGTTTGTTGCCAGGCTGTTTCTTGCTTGGTTGTGTGTGCGTTTCTTGTTTGTTAACTGGCTGTACAAACAGCACGGTGCACTGAACAAACACTTTAGCATTATGATTATTGATAACATGTGTCAGTGCATGCTGCCGCTGTGTACAGTGCTACTCTGTTGGTTTAATATGATAATTATGCTTGGTGACAGTCTAGAGGATGACTGAACAGAGTTCACTGAAGACATGAAATAAGACGAAAAAAAAAAAACACAGCTATTTGTTATTAACAAGTGTGACATGGCCAAATCAATGAAAACATTCATGCAGTGAACTGAACTGAACTCATTTTGCAACAACCCTATGTGGATGGCTAATTGGGAATGATGGAGAGGCCCTGAAAAGGGCCGTTTGAATGCAGAAGAGATGGACACTGGATAACGTCTCTACTTGCTGGTGGTGTACTTGGTCACGGCCTTGGTGCCTTCGCTCACGGCATGCTTGGCCAGCTCACCGGGCAGGAGCAGACGGACAGCGGTCTGAATCTCCCTTGAGGTGATGGTGCTGCGCTTGTTGTAGTGAGCAAGGCGGCTGGCTTCGGCAGAGATGCGCTCGAAGATGTCGTTGACGAACGAGTTCATGATGGACATGGCCTTGGATGAGATGCCAGTGTCGGGGTGAACTTGCTTCAGCACTTTGTAGATGTAGATGCTGTAGCTTTCCTTTCTCCTCCTCTTCTTTTTCTTGTCACCGGTGCGGACGGCCTTAGCTTTACCGGCCTTCTTGGCACCTTTGGAAGAAACTTTGGGCGGCATGGCAGAAAAAAAAACCTTTCAAAACCTTTAGCAAAATCGCGGGGACACACCGTTTGCTCGGCTTTTATATGACGGCAGGAGGAAAAACGCCGAGTAGGAAAATCGGCTCGCGCTGCGTTCTGTCGCGAACGGACCAATCGCGCTTCGCGGTTTCGGCTGCTCGCTCGGAGTATAAAAGCTTGTACTCTGGCCGGTTTTCTGTTCAGTGACAAAACTAATTTTATTTCGTCCTTCCTCTCTCAACGTACTACAAGTCATCATGTCTGGCCGTGGCAAAGGCGGAAAAGTCAAAGGCAAGTCCAAGTCCCGATCATCCAGAGCAGGACTGCAGTTCCCAGTCGGTCGCATCCACCGCTTGCTGAGGAAAGGCAACTACGCAGAACGTGTTGGTGCTGGCGCTCCGGTTTACCTGGCCGCTGTTCTGGAATACCTGGCTGCTGAAGTGCTCGAGTTGGCTGGCAATGCAGCCAGAGACAACAAAAAGACAAGAATCATCCCCCGTCACCTCCAGCTGGCCATTCGCAACGACGAGGAGCTGAACAAGCTTCTATCCGGTGTGACCATCGCCCAGGGTGGTGTCCTGCCCAACATTCAGGCAGTGCTCCTGCCCAAGAAATCGCAGAAGGCACCCGGCAAGAGCTAAACTTTTGGCTGCAGCAGCCCGCCCGCTCGGAACTTTCTGTCCGCCATCATCACTGTCCTTTTAAGGACAACCTACCAATTTTCCCCAATTGACAATACCAGGATTGTCTAGCAAGAGTTCAATAATTCGTGACTTATCGTCAACTTGCTTCTGTTTCTATGTAGCTGTTCAATGTACCGTCTGTTGCGTTGCGTTGTGGTGTTTTTTGTTTTAAGATAGATAGATAGATAGATAGATAGATAGATAGATAGATAGATAGATAGATAGATAGATAGATAGATAGATAGATAGATAGATAGATAGATAGATAGATAGATAGATAGATAGATAGATAGATAGATAGATAGATAGATAGATAGATAGATAGATAGATAGATAGATAGATAGATAGATAGATAGATAGATAGATAGATAGATAGATAGATAGATAGATAGATAGATAGATAGATAGATAGATGATAGATAGATAGATAGATAGATAGATAGATAGATAGATAGATAGATAGATAGATAGATAGATAGATAGATAGATAGATAGATAGATAGATAGATAGATAGATAGATAGATAGATAGATAGATAGATAGATAGATAGATAGATAGATAGATAGATAGCGGGCAGGCAGGGCAGAAAGTAAGTAGGGAATCCTTTGGTGACATTCAGTGAAAACGTTTCCTATTTTATTGGGTGAAGGGACAGGAAATCTGTGACAAAGTTTCCCAACAAACAGACGGAGATATGTATCTTAGAAGGCAGCCTTTAGTCTAGAAGAAGAAGAAGCAGTTTCAGAGAGACTGAAGATTTTGAGTTAGAGAGCAATTAAAATGCCTGTGAAGACTACTTTAATTGAAAGAGTTAAGAAGAAAGTTGTAGAGGACAGTACAACCGGAATCAGAGGCAACATACGAGGCTTGAAGTTGATCGATGGATGGTGTTTTGGAGAAGAGATTAAAAAAACGTTGACTGTTAACTGGTGTTTTTAGATTGTGTTGGAAGTGTACAAAAGAGAGCTATTCGTGAGGATGGAACTTGGAAATAAGCTTTGAAAACCTCGATGTAGATAAACAGGAAGAAAGTAGGGTAAATACTGCGGACGGGTACAACCATTTTTACCGGAAAGAAAATATAGTCAGATGTCTTTAACGGATAGAAAGTATGAAACATAACAGTGTTACTACATCACGCAGAAATGACAAATAAAACACATCTCATGTAAATAAGAACGTATTAGTAAAATCCGTATTGTTGGTACTTGTGGCTGACTGCAGCGAACGAACACATTGTATGCTCGCGGTTCGCATCGGGCAGGCAGCGGGCGTGCAGCCAATCGGAGCGAGACTGGGCCAATTTCTACCAATCGAGAATTTCTTCCAACCGACGTTGAGCAGCGAGTTAGTATTTAAGGCATTCTGCAGCCGGCCGGGCTTATTCTTTTCAGCAAAATTAACGTACCTTGTGAGTCTACGAAAAATGGCCCGTACAAAGCAGACAGCTCGCAAATCCACCGGAGGTAAGGCTCCCCGCAAACAGCTTGCCACCAAGGCGGCTAGAAAGTCGGCCCCAGCCACAGGAGGTGTCAAGAAACCCCACAGATACAGGCCCGACACCGACGCAACGAACCGCACGAAGCAACCCACAGTCGGGACAAGAAACAAGCAAGACACAAGGTACCAGTAAATAAAATCCTTTAAACACCACAACACAAATCCAATACCTAGTTCTAACAAAACCGTGTAAGACTTTCACCCTTTAGTTAATTAGAAATGGACGGAGAAATCAAGGTTTTAACTATTAACATTAGAGGCTTGCGCAGAAAACTACAGCACATAGTCTCTTTAGCACATTCACACAAACCAGACTTCATCCTAATCCAAGAAACAAATATACATACAGACAGGCACGCAGCACAAATCACAACACAGCTAGGCTTCAGACACTCATGTTTTAGCTTAGCCATTCACGCATCAGGATCGGGGGTAGCAATAATACAGACATCGGATAGGTGGGAGGTACTTAGGACAAACAGAGATAGCAGAGGGAGAGTAGCTATATGTGAAGTTAGGAACAACTCACACACATACACTATAGTGAACATACATGCACCACCAACCCGCAGCCACCAGTCAAACTTCTACGAAGACTTAGAATCTCTACTCGGCCACAGATACAGGGGACACAACACTATATTAGCAGGAGACTTTAATGGCGTAACATCAGAGCTAGACATTATAGGAGGTACAACCAGAACCAACACATATGAGAGGCCCCAGCAAAATTTTGTGCAAGACATAATAGACATACATGATCTAGTAGATACATACAGACACACATACCCTCAGGGCAGAGAGATCACTCATAAAAACGACGAACACAGCAGAGGATATAGGTTGGACAGAATTTACGCACCAAGTACATGCCACATAGCACAAGTCAGACATACCCCTAGTGCATTGGCTTTCACAGACCACACAGCAGTCGTAGCAACAGTTAACACAATACCTACAGCTATACCTCTAAAACGATCACCACACTGGAAATTTAACAACACACTCCTCCAAAACAAACCATTTGTTGAAACCATGACACAACTGATACACACTTTCACGAACAACACACCCACACACAACATCCAACAGCACTGGGAGACTTTAAAACAAGCAATAAGAGACAAAGCACAAAAGCTCTCAACACAGATACACAGAGAAAGACGGAGACAGGGAAAAATACTAGAGGAAGCAATCAAACTAACACGACAGATGGACAAAAACTCATCACATTTACTTACGCTACAAGAAGAACTGGATAAACACAGACAACACAGATTTCAAGGCGCACTTCTAAGAACAAGACTCAATACCATCACACAAGAAATACCCACCAAGCAGTATTTGAGCATAGAGCAAAACATACAACGAAGCAGACAGATAAGAGAAGTAACAGACGACACAGGGAACAGAGAGACAGACAGTACAAACATAGTTAAAACCATTAGAGAATACTACAAAAAACTGTACACAGAGGAAGAAACTCAACCACACATACAAGACAAATACATGCAGTACACTAAACAACTCACAGACTCGGACAAGCAAGCACTGGACACACCACTAACACTAGACAACCTGACGCAAGCACTACAAGCAATGCAAGAAAACAGGTCACCAGGGCCAGACGGCCTCACAGCAGAATTCTACAAACACTTCTTTGCACTCTTAGGTCCTCTTCTCTTACAAGTCTTCACAGAGGCTTTCCAAAACAAACAACTCCCACCTAGTCTAAACCTATCATACATCACCCTCATAAGCAAAGACAACGCGGACAAAACGCAACTCAAAAACTACAGACCCATATCTCTACTAAACGTGGACTACAAGATCCTCACTAAAGCGCTCACAAACAAGCTCAAACCACTGATGCACAAACTCATACACGCAGACCAGCAATGTAGTGTAGAAAACAGAAACATACACCAGCACACACATTTCATACGAGACGTCATATACTACACACACCAGAAGAACTGCCAATCGTCAGTTCTTTCATTAGATCAGGAGAAAGCTTTCGATAGAGTATCACACAAATACCTACACAAGACACTACTACACTGCAACATAGGGGACTACTTCAGAGAATGGATTCACATTCTCTACTCAAAACCCGAGAGCAAAGTCTTAGTAAACCATACGCTTACAGAGACTTTCAGGCTAACAAGATCAGTGAGACAGGGCTGCCCCCTATCTCCGTTACTGTACATACTCACTCTAGAACCACTTCTAGAGAAAATCAGACAAGACACAACAATCCAGGGAACTTTTGTACCTGGCAGAGGAGAGAGAAAGTTGCTCGCTTATGCGGACGACACAATCTTCCTCCCAACAACAGACAGGTCAATAACCCACATTTTAGACACCTTCACAGAATTCGGTGAAGGCAGCGGAGCGAAACTCAACATACACAAATCAAACATCATGGGAATAGGCAAATGGCGGGATAAAAGAGATTTCCCTCTTCGTCTCAAACGCACAGACAGCATCCGCCTGTACGGCATTACTTTCCCATCACACCCCGACACAGTACACAGACCCACATGGGACAACCTCATAACAAAAATTACAAACATGTTACAACGATACAAATACAAAACAGCAACAATTTTTGGAAGAAGCGTCATAGTAAATACATACATAATACCAAAAATAATATACACTGCCACAGTACTAGACCCTCCGCAGCAGACAATCAAAGAAATAAACAAACAAATCAGAAACTTTATCTTTACAAACACCCTTCACAAAATACAACGTAAAACCCTCATGCAGGACAATATACATGGAGGGATTGGCTTGCAAGACATACAGACAAAATACGAGCACTCAGAATCAGCCATGTAGGCTGTATCATCAAACACCCAAACCAACACCCCCTAGCTCACTATTACATAGGACTGAGACTAACAAATCTAATCCCACCAAACAACTCGCAGGCACACCACTTTGGCACACTACCACCCTTCTACAAGAACTGCATACAAGCAATTCAAGGACACGAAACGCTCACCCAATGCAAAACAAGCCGTACATACAAACTTTTGGTCAGAAATCAAGCACCACCATTACACCTTAGGATCAAAAGGGACGTAAATATCCCATACTAGACTATACTGACACATTCCAAAACCTCCATCTCAAAAATATCACACCAAAAGCCAGAGAAATCACTTTCAGACTCATATACAATATGACGCCCACGACACACAGCAAAGCAAAAAGAAACAGGAGACGATGTCACCTATGCAGAGAAAACGCACTAGAAACAGAAGAACACATTTTCTACGAATGCAAAACAGTAGCAACCACAGTAAAAACAATACAGAACACGATAGAAGCACACACGGCACAACAAGCAGACATCTACAAAGCCATAATGTTGAATGCAATCCCTAAAACACAGGCAGACATACACATCAAGTTAATAGCCCTGCTCGCAGAGTTCAGGTACTTGGTGTGGACGTGTAGAAACAGAGCTCTTTTTGATTTCTGCACGTTTAGTCCTGTCACGTTCTTGGGAATGTTTCAACAAAGATCTGGCAAAATAATGGACTGAAAGAGAGTGAGAAAGAGAGAGCAAGAGAGGATAAAACTTAAGTTAAAAATCCATGTACATCCCATGAGTGGAAGAGAAGGCTTTGCCAAAAGAATGTACATCACCAGAGAGGAAGACAACAATGGGAGAGAGAGAGAGAGAGAGAGAGTAAAGGGAGAAAAAGAGTACACAGAAAATCTCACAAATCAGGCTTTGTTTATTTTTTTAAAAAAATATATATATATATATATATATATATATATATATATATATATATATATATATACAAAATTAAAAAAAGAAAAAAAAAGAAAAAAAAAGGGACAGAAAAACGCAAAGGGTTAAGAAACCACACACCTAAACACATAGTACCACATGATGACAGCAACAACGGTCACTCGAAAGAGTTTTCTAAGTTGCACAGTGCAAGGTCTTGACAGATCATTCACTGAGTCGGAAAAAAAAAAAAAAATTTCCCTCAACGTACATATTGCACAAGTCATCATGTCTGGCCGTGGCAAAGGCGGAAAAGTCAAAGGCAAGTCCAAGTCCCGATCATCCACAGCAGGACTGCAGTTCCCAGTCGGTCGCATCCACCGCTTGCTGAGGAAAGGCAACTACGCAGAACGTGTTGGTGCTGGCGCTCCGGTTTACCTGGCCGCTGTTCTGGAATACCTGGCTGCTGAAGTGCTCGAGTTGGCTGGCAACGCAGCCAGAGACAACAAAAAGACAAGAATCATCCCCCGTCACCTCCAGCTGGCCATTCGCAACGACGAGGAGCTGAACTAGCTTCTATCCGGTGTGACCATCGCCCAGGGTGGTGTCCTGCCCAACATTCAGGCAGTGCTCCTGCCCAAGAAATCGCAGAAGGCACCCGGCAAGAGCTAAACTTTTGGCTGCAGCAGCCCGCCCGCTCGGAACTTTCTGTCCGCCATCATCACTGTCCTTTTAAGGACAACCTACCAATTTTCCCCAATTGACAATGCCAGGATTGTCTAGCAAGAGTTCAATAATTCGTGACTTATCGTCAACTTGCTTCTGTTTCTATGTAGCTGTTCAATGTACGTCTGTTGCGTTGCGTTGTGTTTTTTTTAAAGATGATATAGATAGATAGATAGATAGATAGATAGATATAGATAGATAGATAGATAGATAGATAGATAGATAGATAGATAGATAGATAGATAGATAGATATAGATAGATAGATATAGCGGGCGGGCAGGCAGGCAGGGTAGAAAGTAAGTAGGGAATCCTTTGGTGACATTCAGTGAAAACGTTTCCTATTGTATTGGGTAAAGAGACAGGAAATCTGTGACAAAGTTTCCGAACAAACAGACGGAGACATATCTTAGAAGGCAGTCTTTAGTCTAGAAGAGAAAGCAGTTTAAGAGAGATTGAAGATTTTGAGTTAGAGAGCAATTAAAATGCCTGTGAAGACTACTTTAATTGAAAGAGTTAAGAAGAAAGTTGTAGAGGACAGTACAACCGGAATCAGAGGCAACATACGAGGCTTGAAGTTGATCGATGGATGGTGTTTTGGAGAAGAGATTAAAAAAACGTTGACTGTTAACTGGTGATTTTAGATTGTGTATGAAGTGTACAAAAGAGAGCTATTGGTGAGGATAGAACTTGCAAATAAGCTTTGAAAACCTCGATGTAGAGTAGATAAACAGGAAGAAAGTAGGGTAAATACTGCGGACGGGTGCAACCATTTTCACCGGAAAGAAAATATAGTCAGATGTCTTTAACGGATAGAAAGTATGAAACACAACAGTGTTACTACATCACGCAGAAATGACAAATAAAACACATCACATGTAAATAAGAACGTATTGTTGATACTTGTGGCTGACTGCAGCGAACGAACACATTGTATGCTCGCGGTTCGCATCGGGCAGGCCGCGGGCGTGCAGCCAATCGGAGCGAGACTGGGCCAATTTCTACCAATCGAGAATTTCTTCCAACCGACGTTGAGCAGCGAGTTAGTATTTAAGGCATTCTGAAGCCAGCCGGGCTTATTCTTTTCAGCAAAATTAACGTACCTTGTGAGTCTACGAAAAATGGCCCGTACAAAGCAGACAGCTCGCAAATCCACCGGAGGTAAGGCTCCCCGCAAACAGCTTGCCACCAAGGCGGCTAGAAAGTCGGCCCCAGCCACAGGAGGTGTCAAGAAACCCCACAGATACAGGCCCGGCACAGTCGCACTTCGAGAGATCCGTCGTTACCAGAAGAGCACGGAGCTTCTCATCCGCAAACTGCCCTTCCAGCGGCTGGTCAGAGAGATCGCCCAGGACTTTAAGACCGATCTGCGTTTCCAGAGCTCGGCTGTCATGGCACTGCAAGAGGCTAGCGAGGCCTACCTGGTGGGTCTGTTTGAGGACACCAACCTGTGCGCCATCCACGCCAAACGTGTGACAATCATGCCAAAGGACATCCAGCTGGCCAGACGTATCCGAGGAGAGCGAGCTTAAACAGTAGCAGCAGCAGCAACAACAACATTTTAACGGTCCTTTTCAGGACCACCACATATTTCCCCAATTAACAAACGCCATTTGTGTGTCTGCCAAAAGAGTTCAAGGAGAGAAAAGTCCTCCACAAAAATCCCCGCCCTGTTATCTCTCGTTTCTTTCGTATCAACATACCTCTCACACTTTCTCTGTGTGTGTTCTGACAGAATGATCAATCACATTATTCATTTATGTATTAGATATACGTACGATATTTATCCATATGATGGAGCTTGGATAGTGCAGACATAAAGACATTTGTATTATAAGGACGAGAAGAAAAATTCAATGTGTGTATGTGATGACAGCAGCTTGGGTGCATGCAGTCATATGCTTAATATAGAGCAAATATCTATCGCTGTCTGTCTGTCTAAATCGGCCCATCCATACGCATGAACCATGAGGGACTGTTTATATTAAATAGCTAAACATGGGTCGGGTGGGGGAGACAATAGTGCAATACAGGTATTTAGGTAGGTATTTGGGTAGTTAGGTAGGTATGTATGTATGTATGTATTTAGGTATTTTCCAGTGATCTTCCTGTAATATGGGTCACTGAACGTGTAAAACACGCACGCGCTTCAGTCAAACAGAAACAAAAACATGCCAATGGTTCGAAGCAATAACTGCACTCCGGTGACCTACCTCGTCTCCTCGCAGCGCTGCGCCCCGCCAGCTAGCCGGCCGGCCATGTTGCGTTACTGCGAATTACGGACCAATCGGAGCTCGCGCTCACGGCAGCCATGTTTGTCGAAGCTGCACATTTTTGATCCCGGACGGCCGCTAGAGGGGTATAAAAACCAGCTTTCTGGGCTTTCTGGTGAGAACTCACTTTTTACTGCTACTGCTAACTTTTGCTGCTACCGCTACTACTACTGCTAAAATGTCAGGACGAGGTAAGGGCGGGAAGGGACTCTGATCCGCCTTTGTGTGATATTCCTGGATTTTGTGTACTTGGAGTTTCTTTCTTTCTGTTATGGATACTCCAACCTTCTTCTACAACCCGGAGACGGATATGGAGGGTGGCCAAGAAGAACTCCCAGGGACTCTGGTATGCACAGTCAGTGGGCAGAATGCCTCACGTGTTTCATATGCATTCATGCATAGCATTCTGGCTGGACCTGTGGGTCTGGGGCTCAATGGAGTGGCAACTCTCGGCCGTTATGAGGACCGCACCAAGTGGTATGTCACTCTACGTCAAGCCACCCACATTACTCACTATGCCTCGCTGCATGGGAAGACCTTGCACCTGGAACAGTCCAAACTAACGATTCACTTTGAACATTTGGACAAGGAACGGGTTAAAGGAACCCTGCATTGGATGCCCATAGCAGTGAAGGCGGAAATGGTCAAGCGCCTTGTCACATTTCTGACCGGTGACGAGGAGGCCGAGGTATCCCGTGTTGAGAAGGCCAACGACAAGTGGGCGTTTCGGTGCAGGCCGAAACAAGATGTCCCACATTACACGTCCTTATCTCAATCCGGAAGTGTAAAAGGGCACAGGATTGCAATCACCCTGCAGGGCAGGAATGCACCATGCCCGATTTGTAGCAGCGATGCTCATCGGGCAAACCAATGCCCCAGGAAGGCAAGGCCCGCCCACAGGGAGAACGTGCAACAGCAGGTCTCTGCAGCCAAGAGAGTCGAGGAGCGGTCCGCCACAACTGCCGCGGACATTCAAAACCAGACCACCGGCAACCAGGAGCCAGCACCAGAGCCCATCGATGATGATGGGTTTAAGCTGGTGGAAAACAGGAAAAAGAGGCGCCACCTGATGTCCGCCGCTGTGTCGCCGACCTCCAGCGAATCTCCTTGCACCCCAAGAAAACGGGTGCCCACTGGCAGAACTGCAGAGGCCAGGAGTCAGCCTCTGCCAACAGCAGAAACGCAAACGGTCCCTCTTCCAGAGAGGGTCATGGACACACCAATTCCAGCAGAGGAAGCAGTTAATGTCCCCCCTGCAGAGGAGGACATGGACTCGCCGCTAGCCGAGGAACCTCTATCTTGGGCCCAGCTGACGGGAGAACAGTCTGACGATGATGATCCTCCGTTAACGATTGATGAGGAGGTATGAGGGAAATATAACTGTGTTGACCAGGCGGATTATTGTGTTGCATTTTCTAGAACTAGAATGTTTGGTTCCACGGTACCAAGACAAACGAGCGGATGATCGTGCCCACGGGACTTTGTATAGGACGGATTTTTGTATTTTTCATTTCTCAATATTGGAATATTTCATTTATTTGTGTCGTGCTTTTCTCAACCATTGGATGTACAGGAGCAAGGTAACAACTTACTTCTTTTTTTGTTTTTTTTTTCTTTCTGTTAGTATATTTTTTTTATGTCCTCATAGTCCTTTCTAATTTACATTTTTCATTTGTGTTTTTCTGTTTTCAATATGGCTGATAAACTTTCTATTTTAAGTGTTAACATTAGGGGACTGAGAAGTAAACTCAGTCAAGTAGTGCACCTAGTACACAAATACAAGCCAGACTTCATCTTTATCCAAGAAACACACATCACCACGGAAATACGTGCCAACAACATCACACAACTCTTAGGACTCAGACATTCTTGTTTCAGCTTAGGGAATAGACACACAGGAGCAGCAATACTACAAGTATCAGAAGACTGGCAAATTGTAGGACACAACAGAGACAGCGAAGGTAGAGTAGCAATAGTGGAAATAAAACACACAAGTTCAAACCACAACAAATACACATTAGTCAATGTATATGCACCAGCTGTGAGAGACCAGCAAATTAACTTCTATGACAAGCTCTCACAGATGCTAACATCATTCCACAGGGGGCAAAACATTATCATAGCAGGAGACTTTAATTGTGTCATGCACGATCTTGATCTGTCGAGAGGAACAATTAACGTACGCCGTGAACTCGAACAAATAGACATACTACACAACATCATAGACGAACACGGGCTCGTAGACACATACAGAAAGGTGAACCCACATGGTAAGGAAACTACACACACTGACACAATTAACATAAACATGGGACGATCAGCCCGAATAGACAGAATATATGTCCCAGAAGGTCTTCTAATAAATGACATCAAACACATAGACACAACCTTAAATTACACAGATCATAAAGCGGTCATGGTCACATTAAACGCAACCTTGGCACAACTCAAAAACAAACGCTCCCCACACTGGAAGTTTAATAACAGTTTGCTGGATAATGGAGATTATGTAGATAACATAACGGAACTATTACACGCGTACACTCAAGACTTACCTGAATCCAACCTCATAGAATACTGGGATGTATTAAAGAACACTATCAGAGAGAGAACACAGGTCTTGGCGACAAAAATACACAGATACAGACGACAGCAACAACAAATGTTGGAAAATGCTATTAAACTAACCAAGCAGGTAGATCCCAATAGTCCTCACATACATGCGCTAGAGGAAGAAGTAGAAAAATACCATCAACACAGTTACCAGGGTGCTTTCATCAGAACAAAACTTGCCTCTGCCGTACAAGAAATACCAAGTAAAAAATATCTAGGTACAGAACAAAATGTGCAAAGAAGCAGGCAAATACGCAAAATAATAGACATAAATGGACAGGAACAGACAGGCACTACCGGAATAAGCCAAACCTTTCAAGATTTTTATATACATTTATACTCTGAGGACAAAGGTCAATCAGAAGACATACAAAACAAATTCTTGAACTACGCCAAACAGATTTCTGAAGAAGACAAACAAACATTAGACATCCCACTCACGCTAGGAAACCTACAAAATGCGCTTGACACATTCCAAAAGAACAAATCTCCAGGACCGGATGGCCTCACTGCCGAGTTTTATCAGAAATTCTTCCACATTTTAGGACCTGTCCTACACAAGGTGTTTATTGAAGCCTTCGACAGAAAAGAATTACCCAACAGTCTCAATCAGTCATACATAACACTCATTAAGAAAAGCAACGCAGACACAACTCAAGTTAAAAATTACAGACCTATCTCGTTACTCAACGTAGACTACAAAATTCTAGCAAAGTCCCTAACTATGAAACTCAAACCCGTCATGCACACACTTATACATGAGGACCAGCAATGCAGTGTCACCGACAGAAACATAAATACGCATCTACATTTCCTAAGAGATGTTATCCAATACTCTCACGATAAGAATAGCCAGTCAGCAATCTTATCGCTGGACCAGGAGAAGGCTTTCGATAGAGTTTCCCATTCTTTCCTCCAGAAAACCTTGTCCAAATGTAATCTTGGGAACTACATCAGAGACTGGATACAAATTCTATACAACAAACCAGAAAGCAGACTTTTAATAAACCATACCCTCAGTGAACCAATACGGTTAACCAGATCTGTACGTCAGGGCTGCCCACTCTCACCCCTGTTGTATGTGTTAACTCTAGAGCCACTCCTGGAGAGAATCAGGCAAGAGACAATAGTCAAAGGAATCTTTATTCCTGGAATGGGAGAGAGGAAGTCGTTGGCCTATGCTGACGACACAATCTTCTTTCCCTCCAATATATCCTCTATCAGGTTTATTCTAGACATATTTGCAGAGTTCGGACAGGGCAGCGGGGCTAAAATAAACATTCAAAAATCACATATAATGGGTTTAGGTAAATGGACCAACAAAACAGACTTCCCTTTCACATTAATACAAGTCAACAACATTAAAATATACGGAATATTATTTACAGCTACGCCTTCAAATAACATCAAAGCAAGATGGCGAAATATAATTGAAAAAATTAAAAACAGACTGGAAATTTACAAATACAGAACCACCACCATATTCGGCAGAAGTGTCGCAGTCAACACTTGCATCATACCACAGCTTATATATACCGCAAACATATTCCCCCTGCCTAAACAGTCACTTAAGGAAATAAATTCAATGATTAGAGACTTTATTTTCCGACGCACAGTACGCAGCATCCAACAGAAAACCTTGATGCAAGACAAAAATAGAGGGGGCATCTCCCTACAAGACATAGCAACAAAGATCCAGGCACTCAGGATCAAATATATAGGACAAATCATCCAACAGCCACACAAACATACTCTAGCCCACTACTACGTTGGGCTGAGGCTTCTTAAACTGTGTAAATTAAACAATATACACCCCCATCACTTTGGCACTATACCGCTCTTCTACAGACAATGCATACAAAGTGTAACTGGGAATGAACGTTTAATACGCATGAAAACATCATGCATATACAAACATCTGGTCAGGAAACAGGAGCCTCCATTACAGTGCAGAATAAAGAGAGGATACAAATACTTCATCACCGACTACACACAATCATTTCAAAACCTACACAAGAAAGGAATCACGCCAAGTGCACGAGAGATAACATACAGACTATTGTTCAACATGACACCGACCACACAAGGGATCGCCCACAGATTCCACAGACTGATCAGATGTAAACTATGTAGACTGAACACACAAGAAACGGAAGAACACATTTTCTTTCAGTGCAGAACCGTTTCTTTAGCCTTAGAATTTTTGACTCAGGAGATAGCAACAAGAACAACAGAGAAAGTAGACATATACAGAGCAATAATGTTAAACACCATTCCTCGAACAGAAACAAACAGCCATACGCAGTGTATCATCCTCCTTGCTGAGTTTAGGTATGTTGTTTGGTCATGTAGGAATAGGGCCACATTTGAAAATAGAATTTTTACAAAAGAACTTCTCCTGTACATTTTCAAACAAAAATTGTTACAGCTTTCAACCAGTTTCTAGTGCATATTTATTTCTGTGTACACCCCGTGGGTGAAAGAGAAGGCTTTAGCCGAATACAAGCACTGTCCATCACTAGAGAGAAAGTTAACGAAGAGAGTGAGAGAGAGTGAGAAAGGGTCCTGATAGTAGGTGAGAGGATGTGTGTCTGTGGTTATACTATTACTATACACCTTTGTTGTAACGTTTTATGTACAAAGCATTCGCGTTATCATACTCCATGCTGTCACCTCACGGTTTGTAAAGCCCACCATCTCATTATTTCATTCCACGGGCAATCATCCTCAACTCACGTCACATGTACATGCTTCGTTATTGTTTATTTGAAAGTTTGTTTTTTTTTTGGAAAGATTTGGAAAAAAAAAGCAAAAAAAAA
>CM019693.1:56335118-56352190 GCA_009760885.1 Achatina immaculata
CGTGTGGTCCTTTCGGGGACACAGGGGGACCACGGGGCCTATCGAGGACCACAGGAGTTAATTCAGTAGGATCACGGGGCAGTCTTGGTGGTAGAAGCGAACGAAGAAGAAGAAGATATGGGCCATGTGTTATGACTCTCTCTATCAAATGAAATGATTCTACTTATGTGACTGTTAAATAACAGTTCTATGTGACATGCCTCTTCTGAACTTAGAGAAGACAGGACCAGAGAAAGAGACGCAATAAATCTTCAGAAACTAATACCAGCAAGTCATTTCTTTCATTAACTATTGTAGGCTGAACTTTTGTTTCAATATTGTGTCTAAACAAATATGATGATGATGATAAAAAAGATCCTCGTTTTTGCAGGTAATGTTCCGTGTTGCTTTCTGTACTATACCAATTTAACACACATCATTCCCACTTCCCATCCAGATCCCAAATTACCATTCTCACTCCCTCATTCTATGCGAGTGAGAGAGGATTCAGTTGGTGCATCGCTCCGGGCTATGTATGGCTTCCCCTGTTTTAAAGGTGGGCCCTAGGGCATTCCCTGTTTTAAGAAGGGCCCCAACCCCGCGAACGAAAAAAAAGAGAACGTATAACCAGTGGGGGGGGGGGTGAGAAGTGGAGGGGAGGGGAAGGGAGAGAGAAGTGCTTTTACTCCCTCTTACAAAAATTCCTCCCAGGGCCCTGCCCTCATCTTACTTTTCTCAGCGTGAGTGAACTCATCAAGGAGAGGTCGTGAATATCAGAGGTTTAAAACCTGCAAAACCTCCAGAATCCTCTAAACCTGACGGGCTTGCTGGAATCAATCATGTACTCCAAATGTGAGGACTGCATGAACATATGAGAAATGTGTTTTCTGTATGCATGACTGCCTGGTTGTCTGTCTGCCTGTCTGTCTGCCTGTCTGCGTGCCTGCTAGCCTGTCTGTCTGCCTCTCTGTGTGCCTGTCTGTGTGCCTGTCTGTGTGCCCTCTAGCCTGTCTGTCTGCCTGACTGTGTGCCTGCTAGCCTGTCTGTCTGACTGTCTGTCTGAGAAAAAAGCCAGAGAGACAATAGATTCACAGTCCAATATAGATAAAAACATGGATGGATGGATGGATGGATGGATGGATGGATGGATGGATGGACGGATGGAGGTACGGGCAGAGCCACAGAAAAAGAGACGGAATACACCCCGATTTTTTTAACATTCATTGTCTGTTGGTGTCACATTGTTCCCTGCATCTTGTTAACATCCATGTCACAATATTCATCACACCTTTCCAGGTATTCCCCATGTTACAATATTACCTACAACATTCAGGTATCCCCATGTCATAATATTCAGTACAAAATCCAGGTATTCCCCATGTCACAACATTCCCTACAGCACATAGGGCACAATATTCCGTACAACACTCAGATATTCCCCATGTCACAATGTTCCCTAGTACATCCAGCTATTCCCCATGTCACAATGTTCCCTAGTACATCTAGATATTTCCCATGTCACAATGTTCCCTAGTACATCCAGATATTCCCCATGTCACAATATTCCCTAGTACATTCAGATATTTCCCATGTCATAATGTTCCCTAGTACATCCAGATATTCCCCATGTCACAATAATCCCTGCAACACCTACGGCACAATATTCCTTACAACACCTACGGCACAATATTCCTTACAACACCCAGGTATTCATTATGCGACAATATTCCCTACAACACCCAGATATTCTCTATGCGACAATATTCCCTACAACACCCAGATATTCTCTATGCGACAATATTCCCTACAACACCCAGATATTCTCTATGCGACAAATTCCCTACAAACCCAGATATTCTCTATGCGACAATATTCCCTACAACACCCAGATATTCTCTATGCGACAATATTCCCTACAACACCCAGATATTCTCTATGCGACAATATTCCCTACAACACCCAGATATTCTCTATGCGACAATATTCCCTACAACACCCAGATATTCTCTATGCGACAATATTCCCTACAACACCCAGATATTCTCTATGCGACAATATTACTTACAACACCCAGATATTCCGTATGCCACAATATTACTTACAACACCCAGATATTCCGTATGCCACAATATTACTTACAACACCCAGATATTCCTCATGTCAAAATATTCCCTACAATACTCAAATATTCCCCATGTCACAATATTCCCTACAACACCCATATATTCCCCATATGGTAATATTCCCTACAGCACCTGGCTCACAATATTCCCCAGAGCATCCAGATACTAGCCATGTCACAAGATTCCCTGAAACATCCAGATATTCGCCATATCACAATATTCCATACAACACTCAGATATTTCTTATGCCAAAATATTTCCAGCAACAGCTGGATATTCCCCATGTCACAATATTCCCTACCGCACCCAGATATTCCCCATGTCACTATATTCCCTACCGCACCCAGATATTCCCCATGTCACTATATTCCCTACCGCACCCAGATATTCCCCATGTCACTATATTCCCTACCGCACCCAGATATTTCCCATGTCACAATATTTCCTACAATATTCTCTGCAACACCCAGATATTTCCCTTGTCACAATATTCCCTACAATACCTACATAGTCACCATGTCAGAATATTCCCTATAACATCCAGATATTCCATATGTCACAATATTCCCTTGAATATCCAGATATTCCTTCTGCCACAACATTCCCTACAACATCCAGATATTCCTTGTGGCACAATATTCCCTACAATACCCTGGTATCTTCACTCACGATCCACATAAAGCAGATCATCTAGTGAGCCGAGTTAGACGCAACAACAATTTCTTGTGCATTGTTTATGTATCCAAGGCCAACAAAGACAGGAGAACTGACGATCGTACAAGGCTCGTTCCTGTAGGAAGTTTGCGAAGGTTCTAATTTTAAAAGCAAACTTTATTTGGACATAGCACACTGTACACTGTTCTCTAGTGGACATCTTCCATTTCCAGGTTAATGGTCATGAAGTTTAAGGTATTTGTCTGATTGTATGGTAAGTTTTGTCTGATTGTATGGTAAGTTTTGTCTGATCGTATGGCAAGTTTTGTCTGATCGTATGGCAAGTTTTGTCTCAGCGTATAACAAATTTCGTCTCAGGGTATGGCAAGTTTTGTCTCAGGGTATGGCAAATTTGGTCTAAGCGTATGGCAAGTTTTGTCTCAGCGTATAGCAAATTTTGTCTCAGGTTATGGCAAATTTTGTCTCAGGGTATGGCAAGTTTTGTCTCAGCGTATGGCATGTTTTGTCTCAGGGTATGGAAAGTTTTGTTTTAGTGTATGGCAAATTTTGTCTCAGGTTATGGCAAATTTTGTCTCAGGGTATGGCAAGTTTTTTCTCAGCATATGGCACTTTTATCTCAGCGTATGTCAAGTTTTGTCTGATCGTATGTCACGCTGTGTCTGAGCGTATGGGAAGTTTTGTCTCAGTGTATGGCAAGTTTTATGTTATGTTGACATCTTCGCTTTCCCTAAAAGCTGTAGCCACCAAGATTTTCACAGGCTGCTGGGAAGAAGTGAAAATCACGTCCCGATAGATTGGGACTACACAGTGGATGGTCCAAATTCTCCCACCAGTCTCTCCAGTCATGCTGATTCGATGGTGCTACACAGTACTGGCATCTGGCATGGCCTTACCTGTTGACGAATATGAAAAATTCTGCGACCTATACCAATTAATCGGAAATCAGATTTATGGACGTTACATACCTTGTGAACCTGCTCTTAATACACCCCTCACTCCCAGGTAAGTACACGCTAACAAGGTCAAGACCATCGCTTTGTGATGACAGTGTTTCTCGCACTATTTCATGAAAACTTCGCTGGACCGGCAAGTTTGTTTTTTTTAGTTTCAGTTGCCGGTTGTTAATGAAAGCTGCAAAATTATAGTGCACGTTTGGAAAAATGTCAGTTCTCTTCTAGTTTTGAAAGGCGGTATAACAGGCAGTGACAGAACTGATTTGAAAGGAAACAAAAAGAAGATAGTATTTTAGATTTCAGGTGGGGGGGGGGTTGCTCTTCTGGTGGCCCTCGTGCCATACGCAGCCTGCGAGGCCTTTTTTTTTCTTTTTTGGGCCCTGGAGGTTATTATGAAAATGTAATTTATTTCATGAAAGTAATATTTCTTTTCTTCAGAATGTGTAAGAGAAACAGAATCTGAAACGCTGATTAATAACATTCAGTTGACCTTTTATGTCATAACTTTCTCTCCTTGTTTACGTAATTTCGTTAAAAAAAAAACTGGATAATTTATACGCGGCCACCGTTCTACGTTCGCATGCAGCTGTGTCGCTGGAGGCCACAGAGGTTGGGCCACTAGATCATTTCTGGACTTACTTGTATCTGGAACAAACAGCTGATGAATCTCTTCTTTCGTAAACATGTGGTAGCCGTATAACTCTTGCTATAAGTCCTGGCGTGCAAGTCTTGTCATTCTTGTGGCCTTAACTGGTAGAGTGTACGGGGGTTAATAAATATGGGTGCTGTTCCTTCTCTGTCCGATCTGAAGTGATAGTGGGGTTAATAAATATGGGTGCTGTTCCTTCTCTGTCCGATCTGAAGTGATAGTGGAGTTAATAAATATGGGTGTTGCTCCTTCTCTGTCCGATCTGAAGGGATACAGGGGTTAATAAACATAGGTGCTGCTCCTTCACTGTGCGATCTGAAGCGATACAGGAGTTAATAAATATAGGTGCTACTCCTTCTCTGTCCGATCTGAAGTGATACTAGGATTAATAAATATAGGTGCTATTCCTTGTCTGTCCGATCTGAAGTGATACTAGGATTAATAAATATAGGTGCTATTCCTTGTCTGTCCGATCTGAAGTGATACTAGGATTAATAAATATAGGTGCTATTCCTTGTCTGTCCGATCTGAAGTGATACTGAGGTTAATAAATATGGGTGCTGCTACTCTGTCTCTGTCTGATCTGAAGTGATACTGCGGTTTATAAATATGGGTGCTGCTACTCATTGTCTGTCCGATCTGAAGTGATACTGGGGTTAATAAATATGGGTGCTGCTATTCCTTGCCTGTCTGATCTGAAGTGGTACTGTGGTTAATAAATATGGGTGCTGCTACTCATTGTCTGTCCGATCTGAAGTGATACTGGGATTAATAAATATTGGTGCTATTCCTTGTCTGTCCGATCTGAAGTGATACTGGGGTTAATAAATATGGGTGCTGCTACTCCTTGCCTGTCTGATTTGAAGTGATACTGGGGTTAATAAATATGGGTGCTGCTACTCCTTGCCTGTCTGATTTGAAGTGATACTGGGGTTAATAAATATAGGTGCTGCTCCTTCTCTGTCCGATCTGAAGTGATACTAGGATTAATAAATATAGGTGCTATTCCTTGTCTGTCCGATCTGAAGTGATACTAGGATTAATAAATATAGGTGCTATTCCTTGTCTGTCCGATCTGAAGTGATACAAGGATTAATAAATATAGGTGCTATTCCTTGTCTGTCCGATCTGAAGTGATACTGAGGTTAATAAATATGGGTGCTGCTACTCTGTCTCTGTCTGATCTGAAGTGATACTGCGGTTTATAAATATGGGTGCTGCTACTCATTGTCTGTCCGATCTGAAGTGATACTGGGGTTAATAAATATGGGTGCTGCTATTCCTTGCCTGTCTGATCTGAAGTGGTACTGTGGTTAATAAATATGGGTGCTGCTACTCATTGTCTGTCCGATCTGAAGTGATACTGGGATTAATAAATATTGGTGCTATTCCTTGTCTGTCCGATCTGAAGTGATACTGGGGTTAATAAATATGGGTGCTGCTACTCCTTGCCTGTCTGATTTGAAGTGATACTGGGGTTAATAAATATGGGTGCTGCTACTCCTTGCCTGTCTGATTTGAAGTGATACTGGGGTTAATAAATATGGATGCTGCTATTCCTTGCCTGCCTGATTTGAAGTGATACTGGGGTTAATAAATATGGGTGCTGCTATTCCTTGCCTGTCTGATTTGAAGTGATACTAGGGTTAATAAATATGGATGCTGCTACTCCTTGCCTGTCTGATTTGAAGTGATACTGGGGTCAATAAATATGGGTGCTGCTAATCCTTGCCTGTCTGATTTGAAGTGATACTGGGGTTAATAAATATGGGTGCTGCTACTCCTTGCCTGTCTGATTTGAAGTGATACTGGGGTTAATAAATATGGGTGCTGCTACTCCTTGCCTGTCTGATTTGAAGTGATACTGGGGTTAATAAATATGGGTGCTGCTACTCCTTGCCTGTCTGATTTGAAGTGATACTGGGGTTAATAAATATGGGTGCTGCTATTCCTTGCCTGCCTGATTTGAAGTGATACTGGGGTTAATAAATATGGATGCTGCTACTCCTTGCCTGTCTGATTTGAAGCGACACGGGAGTTTAACTCTTTCCGTGCGGGCGGGAAAAGCGCGGACGTACCACGGGGTGCCAAGAAAAAATGCGCGGGTGTTTAGATAATTTATGAGTATCCTTGAAAAAGTGAATTTAAAATATTACTTCCATGTTAAAAAAAATATTAATTATACATAAAAAAGGTAAATGAATGAAGGTTCCAGAAATGTATAGTTTTTTAGAAAAAAATAACTGGTTAGAAAATTTGACAAAATATTTAGCCCTCCATGAAGCAGGATTCCCCTTACAAGGAGACTACTGGTTTGATTGATTCTTCTTGTGGAGTACAGTTTCAACTTATAAGTTTCTTCTTGTTGCTGGTGTTCTAAACATCACCTAATTTTCTGTATTATACACTAAGAAAATACAACAAGACACCCAGGCTTTCCACTCCACAAAATTAGTACGAATACAACAACTTGAACATAACTTGGCAGTCTTCCGACCAAAACAAACTGGTCAACAATGAAAATTTCCACAAAGCCAATTGGTGTAGTTTATCATCAGACACACACATTTATTACAGAAATTCACAGCAACAAATGCCCGGCGTGAAATATCTACGCCACATGGGCAAGGAAAACCTTACAAATGATTTATTCATACCAAAAACCATACTTACAGGCTAACCAAGGACTGCAGCCACACAGAAAAACAAACTAAACTAATTCTGACAACAAGACTCGCTCTACCCCATTCTCGTTCGCCCAACACGTCCATCCAGTTCAAAGTTCCACACATAGACTGCCTAACGACCGGCTTTTTCACACGGACCTTTTTAACGACTTCTTTGCACACGTACTTTCCTAATGACGTAGTCTACGCAACACAATTATTAGCAATACACAAAACTCTCTGAACAGAATGGCTATTCTGTTACAGAATATCTCCCCACCCCTAAAGGTAGATATTTGGCCATCAAATATCTCCAACCAAACAAAAAAAAATTGCGAACTTGCACAGAAAACTCTCACAAACTGTGAGCGATAACAATGAATTTAAAGCTGAATATTCAGCTACAAAAAAAATTTCATGCACGCACAATTTGTACAAATTAAGTACGTTAAACATTTGTGGTGCAAACATAAATATACATATATTTACAACATTTTTAATACTGAGTTCTGTGAACTACACCATCTATTTCTACTGCCATAGAAATAGGATAGAAGCAAAGGATGAACTCCTTTTTCGAAGAACACTACCCAACTAGTGTCTATTGTGCTTTTCTTTAGAAATCCTATAGATTTCAAACTATTCAGTAGAAGGAATCGCAGTTAATATGTTGATCACCACACGTTCTATGAACTGCTTCCTGCCATCTAGTTCCAATAGTGGGAACTTTTCCATAAGTGCTTTATGGAGATCTTTCATCGTGAACGTTTCTAAGTCCACGGTATCCATTATCTGCCCTATTGCCACAACGAGCTTACGATCGGAGACGTACAACTGATCAATCTCCGTATCGCAATCGGCACTAGGTGAAGTCTCTTCAGGGAAATAATCTTCACTGTGAGGACAGTGTTCCTTCTGAGACTGATGGCAGATATCGGCTCTCTTCCGTTTCTTCCGCCTATGCCGAGGTCGCAAGTCCCACCGACATAGGAACTGCTGAGGCGGAAGCATCCACCTCCATATAGTGGTCTGAGGGAGGAGCTCTAGGGACCACTCTCTGCTGGGTTCCTTCAGGTACCACGGTGGGAGCCTGGGAACAAAACGAGGAGGCGGCGGAAGAGAAAATCTCTGTCTAATGGGACGCGGCAAGTAAGATCTACAACGATCTTGCTGATATTGCCTCTGAAAGGTCCCACCAGGCAACGATACATTAATGGCGACGTCCTGAACCATAGGACACAATGTATTAGTCGCCCTCTCTACTCTCTCTTTCTGCTGACAGGGACACGGCAAGTCAGTCTGCACAGAGCAATCTACTACAAGCGGGGGCTCTGCCTGTGAATAGGCCTCCACAACGCTCACTGACTTTACGACATATGTCTCAGATCCTTGTGACTGAGGGACGTCCCCATCAAGAACGTGAACTGGTACTGGTAGAGAAGTGGCACGCTCGAAACTTGCCAACGTTGTCTCCCGCGCACCTGGATGAAAGAACATCTGAAGGTCCAGGGTGCGGAGGTTAGCAAACCACCTCTGCAACTTGACGTCTGACATCTCCTGTTTGCTGATAAATGCGTCCACCAAGGGTCTATGGTCAGTCTTCACAGCGAAGTGTCTATTCGCCAGAAAATATCTCAACTTCTGCGTGGCGTAATGGACGGCATACGCTTCTCTCTCGAAAGTAGACCACTTAGTCTGCGAGCGCGACAGCTTCTGCGAAAGAAAATATAAGGGCTCTTCAACTGAGAGTCCATCAGAAGAGGAAGCTGTCTGCACCAAACAGGCTCCAACCGCAACATTGGACATAACAGGAAAATGAGTAAAAGGCAATCTGCCTTACAATAAGTCCTATACACATGAAATCATACTCACAACATTCCACCTAAAACTTCAGCCATCAAGAAACCTAAATCCTCCACTACCAACAAATTTCCACTGCTAGAAACTCTTCCTAAACGAGATTCCATCTACATCAAAATGACAAAAATTCTTCCTACAACAAAACAAGTAAGGCTCTTGCTACACAAAACAAGTAAGGCTCTTGCCTTTAGACTAATCGTGAGTGGTATTTATACTATTCCTACCCACTCATTTTTCTCCATGCTGCACGCTTTTCCCAAGACCCCCGCTCAATGGTCTCAACCAACCTACCTTTCAAACATATCTGTTAGAGTGGCCGCTAAGTCATAGACACACTTTCTGCTTCAGTTGGCGCCGTGACCAGCGCTTTCTTTCACGGTCTGTCACAAAGTGTTTTAGTTGTTGCTCGTGGGCTGCTGGTTTCTTGCACGGCTCATACTTCTAATTATGCAGTCTTGACAAGTCTCCAGGTTGTAGTATTTTTGTCTCCAGTTGTGTAGTACCCACAAAGTTTTGTCTATTGTACCATGCCCTAGATTACGATTGTCGATCGATGACCTGCTACCCTTGTCGATGACCTGCCTCGTTTTCGGCTCTCAAATATGGCAGATTGCTGTTTTGGTCATCAGCAAATATGTTGTAGAGTAAGGATAGCTAGCTTAGGTGTTGGAAGCTGACTGCAGATAGATTAGGAGTTGATAGGTTTGTAGTTAGTTAAGGAGTCAAGATTGGAGTTGGTTAGCTAGCTAGTGTTCGAATTTCGGTTGGTAGTTCTGTCAGCATTGGCTTCCCGACATCTTCTGCCGGAGAAGACAAGGAGTCTAGATTAGGAAAAGAGTTGAGTTGCATTGGCGTCCTTTTTCTTCCTTCGAATTGGCGTCAGGGGTGTGTTGGCGAGACTTGGTGGCGTCTACTCAAGGCGGCGACGATGTCCAGCTTGCTCAGAATCTTGGGGGGCACCTCTAGCTCCTGGCCCCCAGGCAGCATAGTGGATGAAGCCATACCAGTGAAGCTGATCCTGAACCAGTATCCTGGTCACGGCACCATTGAAGCAGGATTCCCCTTACAAGGAGACTACTGGTTTGATTGATTCTTCTTGTGGAGTACAGTTTCAACTTATAAGTTTCTTCTTGTTGCTGGTGTTCTAAACATCACCTAATTTTCTGTATTATACACTAAGAAAATACAACAAGACACCCAGGCTTTCCACTCCACAAAATTAGTACGAATACAACAACTTGAACATAACTTGGCAGTCTTCCGACCAAAACAAACTGGTCAACAATGAAAATTTCCACAAAGCCAATTGGTGTAGTTTATCATCAGACACACACATTTATTACAGAAATTCACAGCAACAAATGCCCGGCGTGAAATATCTACGCCACATGGGCAAGGAAAACCTTACAAATGATTTATTCATACCAAAAACCATACTTACAGGCTAACCAAGGACTGCAGCCACACAGAAAAACAAACTAAACTAATTCTGACAACAAGACTCGCTCTACCCCATTCTCGTTCGCCCAACACGTCCATCCAGTTCAAAGTTCCACACATAGACTGCCTAACGACCGGCTTTTTCACACGGACCTTTTTAACGACTTCTTTGCACACGTACTTTCCTAATGACGTAGTCTACGCAACACAATTATTAGCAATACACAAAAACTCTCTGAACAGAATGGCTATTCTGTTACATCCACTGGTGTGGTCCTGACAAGGAGCTGTTTATGATGCAGAGTAACGTGATGACTGGGCTGGTCAGGATTTACTTGGCAGCTGCAGCTTTCCTCACGGTCCTCTGATAAAGTGTTGCTGTTGACTGGGTGGCCCTGACTGATAAAGGTCTGATATTGACTGGGTGGCCCTGACTGATAAAGGTCTGATATTGACTGGGTGGCCCTGACTGATAAAGGTCTGATATTGACTGGGTGGCCTTGACTGATAAAGGGCTGCTGTTGACTGGGTGGCCCTGACTGATAAAGGTCTGATATTGACTGGGTGGCCTTTACTGATAAGGGGCTGATGTTGACTGGGTGGCCTTTACTGATAAAGAGCTAATGTTGACTGGATGGCCTTGACTGATAAAGGGCTGATATTGACTGGGTGGCTTTGACTGATAAAGGGCTGATATTGACTGGGTGGCCTTGGCACTGACTGATAAAGGGCTGATATTGACTGGGTGGCCTTGGCACTGACTGATAAAGGGGTGCTGTTGGCTGTGTCGCCCTGAAATTTAAAAAAAGGTAAATGAATGAAGGTTCCATAAATGCATAGTTTTTGTACGAAAATAAAATTGGTGAGAAAATGAGAAAGAAATGTTTCGACTCCCAAAAACCAAAAACATTATAGAAAACAAATAAAAAAGCAATGTCTACATAGCAACAGAGCTGTAGATTTATGTGCTGGACTTTTATGAATGTTGCAGCTGGCAGCGAGTAGACAGACAAAATATAAAAAAGCACACGGGAAATATACATTTGATATGTACAAAAACGGCAAAAAAAAAAGATTAAGAAGAAGAAGAAGGAGGAGGAGAAGGACGAAGAGCAGCAGCGCTTGCTGGTTGAACTCATGTCCTACATTTTTATTTTAAACATATCTTTAGTTGGTACTTCACTCCGCGGGGAGGATAGGTGGTGGCAGGGAGGATAAGTGGTGGTAGGGAGGATAAGTGGTGGCAGGGAGGCTAGGTGGTGGCAGGGAGGATAGGTGGTGGCAGGGAGGATAGGTGGTGGCAGGGAGGATAGGTGGTGGCAGGGAGGATAGGTGGTGGCAGGGAGGATAAGTGGTGGCAGGGAGGATAGGTGGTGGCAGGGAGGATAGGTGGTGGCAGGGAGTAGGTGGTGGCAGGGAGGATAGGTGGTGGCAGGGAGATAGGTGGTGGCAGGGAGGATAGGTGGTGGCAGGGATAAGTGGTGGCAGGGAGGATAGGTGGTGGCAGGGAGGATAAGTGGTGGCAGGGAGGATAAGTGGTGGCAGGGAGGATAAGTGGTGGCAGGGAGGATAAGTGGTGGCAGGGAGGATAAGTGGTGGCAGGGAGGATAAGTGGTGGCAGGGAGGATAGGTGCTGGCAGGGAGGATAGGTGGTCGCTATAGCTGTTTCCTCACAGAATATTTGACTCGTAAGATATCATTCCCATAACCAACACTGAAGCTTCCATATCTGTAATTTTTAGTCGACCTACTTTTGCAGTCTATCAAGAAATCAGAATTTGTCATTTACCGCGAAGATTCACTATGTTAAATTAGGTCAACGCGCATGCGTACTGAAACTGTATGTGTAAAAACGTTCCATATGCGGCAGCAGTTCAACAGGCAACTCTAGGAAATTATAGACACAGATAAGTTATATCAAGAATTATGCTAGAAAAATGAAAACTGTTGTAGAAGGAAAAGTAGAAGATAGAAGAGAAAGCGGTATATAATGATACAGTTTGGTGGATAACATAAAAACAGACTGGATTCAGCTTGGCCGAGTATACCGTTAAAACAAAGAACAGAGCTAGTTGGTGGGCCATTGCAGGCATCCTTCCCTATGTAGGTGGATGATGATGATGATGATGATGATGATGATGATGATGATGATGATGATGGTGGTGGTGGTGGTGGTGGTGGTGGTGGTGGTGGTTGTGGTGGTGGTGGTTTAACTTTTGATTTAATCATTTTCACTGTTCGGTCTTTCCATCCACTTTCTAGTCAAGTCATCCAACAATCCACCAGTAGACTATTTTTTCTTCTATCAGCCCGTTCAAGCCATCACTTCGTTAATCAAAAGTCTGTAAACAATTCATCTTTCTCTCCATCCTTTCCACACTAGTTCATCAAATATGAGGCGCACGCATGTATTTCTGTCCATCCATTCGCGCTCCCATTCATCCATATCTATCCGTCAGTCTATCCACTTGTCTGTCCGTACTCCACTGCATGGAACAGATCTATCTATCTATCTATTTATCTATCTATCTATTCTTTCACGGCATGCCCCGCCTTATCTATGGAACCTGCTTAAATTTAGCCCAAAGTGCAGCCAACGCTTGAACAACATATATCTTCCAAAACCTAGACTTGATCTTTACAAGAAAAGCTTCAGTTATTCTGCTGCTCATCTCTGGAATACCCTCGCATCCAATATAAAAAAAATATAAATTATACTCCTTCCTACAACTACAAGCTTTCCCAATATCTATTTGATGTCGACTACATGCCTCCATGAATCATAAAAATTAAAAGTTATCTTAAACTGCTCTTACAGACACCGAATACAATTAATTGTTTTCTGAATAGTTCCGAAAATGTTGTTTAGTAGATAGTCATTTATAATGTATGTAGTTACTTCTGTACTGAGTGAATGTTTAAGAGCGAAACCTAAATGTTATATTTTATTTGATGTCTCTCAGCTTCAATGTTAGTTATGTTTGTTATATGAACAGCATATCTGTAGAATGTCTGGAATAGAGTGAAAGATGTATGATCAAGGGCAGAATGTCAGACGGGCCTGCGTGCCCAATTCTTAACCCTTTTGAAATAAAGATCAGTCAATCAATCAATCAAGCAATCTATCTATCTATCTATCTATCTATCTATCTATCTATCTATCTATCTATCTATCTATCTATCTATCTATCTATCTATCTATCTATCTATCTATCTATCTATCTATCTATCTATCGACCCAGGCATTCATTCGTTAACCCATCCTGCCACCCAGCCACACTAAACACCCATTTATCAGTCAAACACGTGCCCATCCATCAGTCCATCTGTCCATCCTTACATCCATTTGAACATCCATTACAAAGTTCACATCCGTCTGTCTCGTTCAATGGTCATATTTGTTCTGTCTAGAAATGTATGAAAGTGAGTCCAGTGTTTCTTAACCTGGGGTCTAATGACCCCAAAGGGTACAAGGAAGGAATTTTTGGGATGTCTACGGACCAACAGTTGAATTGGCTATATTTTTTGTTCTATTTTGTTTGCTTTTTTTTTTTTACTGAGGTGTCCAGAGTTGTTCTCAGGCCCGACAAGGGGTCCACAGTCAGCAGCAGCTTGAGAACCACTGCTGTAGTGCGTGCTAACTGTTCTGTGTTTATTTGATTGACAGGATTCTTCTCGGAAAGCCTGGGGACCGATATTAAAATCCTGAAGCTACGGTGTAGCGCAGGTCTCATCACGGCCGACAATGACGTCATGTCCATCACCATCTTCAACGGGACCTCCCTCAACAAGATTGCCTGGGTATCCAAGGGAAGGGAGCCGTCCACTGGAAACTTATCCATGGATAAGAACCTCTTTCTTGGAGGTGGCCTGTCTCTGTAAGTGGGGATAATTTGTGAACATGCAAAAACTCACCTGTGTTTGTGTTTGTGTTTGACATGAAAAAAAAGAGATGAGCAGACTGAGGCGTTATCTAGGAAAAGAAATAAGAAGACTTTGTCTGCCTTTCTTTATACAGGGGTGAAACTGTGGTGTAGCGGTTAGCGCAGTCGCTTGCTGACCATAATATCTTGGATTCGATTTCCAGCTGGGGAAGATTTTTGTTTTTATTTTGAGCTTGGAACACCGGCGCCAGCTCAGCCTCGTGAAGGGTACCTGAAGATTCCTCGGGAAAACAAAAGCAGTGAGGACAGGGGGTTGTAGTGAGGACAGGGGGTGGTAGTGAGGACAGGGGGTGGTAGTGAGGACAGGGGGTTGTAGTGAGGACAGGGGGTGGTAGTGAGGACAGGGGGTGGTAGTGAGGACAGGGGGTTGTAGTGAGGACAGGGGTGGCAGTGAGGACAGGTGGTGGTAGTGAGGACAGGGGATTGTAGTGAGGATCGGGGGTTGTAGTGAGGACAGGTGGTGGCAGTGAGGACAGGTGGTGGTAGTGAGGACAGGAGGTTGTAGTGAGGACAGGTGGTGGTAGTGAGGACAGGGGGTGGTAATGAGGACAGGTGGTGGCAGTGAGGACAGGTGGTGGTAGTAAGGACAGGTGATGGTAGTAAGGACATGTGGTGGTAGTAAGGACAGGTGGTGGTAGTAAGGACAGGTGGTGGTAGTAAGGACAGGTGGTGGTAGTAAAGACAGGTGGTGGTAGTGAGGACAGGTGGTGGTAGTAAGGACATGTGGTGGTAGTAAGGACAAGTGATGGTAGTAAGGACAGGTGGTGGTAGTAAGGACAGGTGGTGGTAGTGAGGACAGGTGGTGGTAGTAAGGATAGGTGGTTGTAGTGAGGGCAGGTGGTGGTAGTAAGGACAGGTGGAGGTTGTGAGGACAGGTTGTGGTAGTAAGGACAAGTGGTGGTAGTAAGGACAGGTGGTGGTAGTGAGGACAGGTGGTGGTAGTAAGGACATTCGTGGTAGTGAGGACAGGTGGTGGTAGTGAGGACAAGTGGTGGTAGTGAGAACAGGTGGTGGTAGTGAGGACAGGTGGTGGTAGTAAAGACAGGTGGTTGTAGTGAGGACAGGTGGTGGTAGTAAGGACATGTGGTGGTAGTAAGGACAGGTGGTGGTAGTAAGGACAGGTGGTGGTAGTGAGGACAGGTGGTGGTAGTAAGGACAGGTGGTGGTAGTGAGGACAGGTGGTGGTAGTGAGGACAGGTGGTGGTAGTAAGGACAGGTGGAGGTTGTGAGGACAGGTGGTGGTAGTAAGGACAAGTGGTGGTAGTAAAGACGGGTGGTGGTAGTGAGGAGAGGTGGTAGTAGTAAGGACAGGTGGTGGTAGTAAGGACAGGTGGTGGTAGTAAGGACAGGTGGTGGTAGTGAGGACAGGAACTGGCAGTGAGGACGGGTGGTGACATCGAAGACAGGAACTGGCAGAGAGGACAGGAACTGTCAGATAAGATAGATACTGGCAGAGAGGATAGATAATGGTAGAGAAGATAGGTGGTAAGTGCAGATGATGGCGGTAAGTGCAGATGATGGCGGTAAGTGTAGGTGCTTGCATCCCTACTTAAAATGCTGTACTGGACTATAAATATTACGGCAGTGACACTTCATACCTTTACGTCAATATGCAAAAACCACCCATAAGTAACTCTGTTTTATTTCTCTGAGACTATACATTTAATTTCCTTTTATTCACACACCCATCAACCTACCCACCCATCCATCCATCCATCCATCCATCCATCCATCCATCCATCCATCCATCCGTCCGTCCACTGACACTTTTATTTATGGATTTGTCAATCCACCTACATGTCAACCACCTAACTGACATATATATGTATGTATGTGTGCTCAACAGAGCACATTACCACATAGCAAACCTGGAGATCCTGATAGTAGAGTACAACTCCCACATAGACCAGAAGTTTGGATGTAACGTCACCGTGATGAGCAAGGACGCCGAGTTTAAGATCACCACCTGGTTCATCTTTGTCAACAAGACAGGTCAGTGGTTACATGTTTCTGTGTGAGTAACTCGGTTTCTGAGCACGCAATTAATGTATAAAAAAAACTGTGAGTTTCTTTTTTAAGTTCTTGACTAAATACAAGATGTGATAATATCTGTAGTGATAATATATGTAGTGATAATATCTGCAGTGATAATATCTGTGGTGATAATATCTGTAGTGATAATATCTGTAGTGATAATATCTGTAGTGATAATATCTGCAGTGAGAATATCTGCAGTGAGAATATCTGCAGTGATAATATCTGTAGTGATAATATCTGTAGTGATAATATCTGCAGTGAGAATATCTGTTAATTGTTCGCTCTTCTTGTTATCAGATAACTGGCTTATAATCAGTAGAAACAGGAGTTTCGTTTGCTGGGTCATTTATTGTCAGATAACTGGCATATAACGGGAAGAAACAGCAGCTTAGTTTGCTTATTCTTCTTGTTGTCAGATAGCTGGCAAATAACCTGTACGAACAGAAGTTTTGTTTGTCGGGTTTTCTTGTCAGATAAATGGCATATCTCTCTCTCTGAACCTTAAGTGCCCAGGGCACATGGGGCTTCCGCAAGGGTTTTCCACAAATGCCTGTCTTTCGCCTTTTTTCTGCTCTTGCCCAGGTGAGCCCTCTATTGCTCAACATCCTTTCTGTTGTTCTTCTCCATGTCTCTTTTGGTCTACCCTTACTTCTGCTCCCCTGTGGTGTCCATCTTAGTGCTATTTTTGGCAGTGAGCTGTCAGTCATTCGGAGCACATGTCCCAACCATCGCCAGCGTCCTTCCTC